>ML102380.1:30161-46383 GCA_003697995.1 Taxidea taxus jeffersonii | reverse complement strand
TGATCCCAGGGTCCTGGGATCAAGCCCTGCATCAGGCTCCCTGCTCAGGGGGACACCTGCTTCTCCTTCCCCTCTGTCATTCCCATACCCCTCCTTGCTTGTGATCTCTGGCTCTCTTTACCTCTCTGTCAAATAAGTAAATAAATCTTTAAACTGGTCCTTCTCTGAAATACTCCTGCTTGAATTGCTTCCCCAGTTTGTCATTTATTATGAGTTATAATAAATTTTTTGTTTACCTTTGTAACATGTTATACTTTATATTTATAAATTGATGTGTCACTCAGTACTCTGGACAAGTAATACAGGAAAAGTATCATCTTCCACTAAATGAAAAAGAACACACAATAGAAAGTTTAGAGGGGAGAGCCAGAGTGATCAGGGCAATTGTGGGAATCTTTCCACACCTCTCCATGTCCAAGGAAATCCAGAATTCCTTTAAGGACTCTATGCATCATATTTTAATTTATGCTTACATTGTAGCAGGGGATTGATTTGCTTTTAAAAAAGAAAACAAGAAGGGAAGTGATACTAAGCTTTGTCATACTATATTCTAATTTTGCTTTACTGACTATCTTCCAGTATTTTGTAAAGTATTTTATAATGACAGTGAAATCACAAGAGAGTATTTCTAGTTACAATGAAGTCCTAATTTACATAAATAGCTTCAGTTTTTACTTTATGAAATCAGTGACTTTTCTTGATTGCCAAGGAGATAGTAGCTTTAAGTGGTGAAGTTCTTCACACATATTATCTATTTTGAGTAAAGGATTGAAGATTATGCTGTAGATCATTGAGGCTCCCAGTAGCTTGCAACCTTTTCTTTCTAAGTCAAATAAAAAAGTATATAGTTTGACATGGAATATAAGTATGTACGGTCATTTTAATAAACGTTAGGAATTTTCTCATTGCAAGAGCTGCATTATTAATAAACATAACCCTTTTGTTTTTTTTTCTATGGTGACATTCTTAAATTTTAATAAAAATAAGAAGTAGAAATAAGTACTCATTTCACAAATGCATGCTTCAAGCTATCACAAGTTCTAGAAATAAAATTTTCTGCTATTAATATAGGAAAATATAATTTTTATAAGAAAGTTAAGAAACATCACATGAGGGGATAGTGAAAGGGGCAGAAGGAGAGGGAGAGAGAATTTTAAGCAGGTTCCACATCCAACACAGACCCCAACATGGGGCTTGGTCTCACAATCCTGAGATCATGACCTGTGCTGAAATCAAGAGTCAGACACTTAACCAACCAGCTGAGCCACCAAGGTGCCACAAGGAACATCATTCTGATAATCCAGTGCCAGCTGCTATATTCAGTGTAGGTGGTTGAACTTACATGACCTCTTTTCCTGTCTTGGTTACATGAGCCTTCTTTTAGTCTTGTCTGTCATCCTGAGAAGTCTATATGACATGACTATTTCTCTGCCTTTCCAGGTCACTGTTTTCTCTAATTTTTGATGAAAAAGGCAGTCTTCACATTCCCCAATGTCTTTACCTTGACTTCCTCAGAATATTAAGAGTGTTGCAGGTAATATTAATGTGATTTTATTACTTTCTTTAATACTTTTAGGTTTCCAGTTTCCTTTTTAAATACCACACATAATGTATTGACCATATATGCAGTCACATTTTAATAGAATGTCACAACAGAAAAGAGAAAAAGGACATTTCGCTTTTTAATTCATCATGAAAAATTTCAGAATCATTATAGAAAAGGAATATTTCTCAAATATATTGAATAATAGCATTTTCTTTGTTAGGGTGCCCAAATCAGAATTTGAATGTCAAAATACATTATTTGTTTCCCCATAATTTTCAGCAAAATTCTTAGATAAAATTCCAAATCAATAATCAAAGGGGAAAAAAGGAGATTATGTGATGCAGTATCCTTTATTTACTTCAAAACAAATTTGGTATTGTTAAATCCACTTATAACCATCCTTGTTTTTCCTTTTAGTGACTTAGTGGCCTTGTAATAATTTTAATTTTATTGTAGATTTTGTGTATTTGTCATGAATTAATGTTACAAAGACTTGAGATAATTTTTAATATATATGGACATTAAGGAATTTACATGACAGGAATTTTTTTATGAGAAAAAATGGGTTGACTTTCTTTTCTAATTACTTGTGTTTCTATATGTGACCAAATGTATGTTGTGGCCCTAGTTGTATATTGTCACCTAACTTCTTAAAAGGTGAAATTATCATTGCTTTTTCAACTGAGAGGACTTAATTTGGAGTTTAAAAACTCAGGCAATAATGAATATGACAGTTGTCTTCTGCATTTACTGGGGTCAAAATGCAGTGCCAAATTTTAAGGGTACTATTCTTTATAATTCCTGACATTTTTTACTTTTGAGGGTATCCTGATAAATCGTTTGGCCTCCTGTTTTACCTCCTTGTTTGCCAAGACAAGTCTCAATGAGGTGTAGAAAAGATATCTGGGACTAAATAATACAGTGTGGTTGAAAAACACTTGCCTCACGTAAATACAGTCTTGGTGAGAGAATATCTAAGATTTGCCTTTCCAACAATAATAGTATGTGGTTTTGAAAAAAAAGGATATTGTTGCCTTCATTTGTTTATATGTAGAATTTTAAAAGTTTAATCAATATTGTTAAACATAAGATGATTTTTTTGCTTCATTGTTAATTAGGAATTCTTTGTAAAATAGAAAATCCACAAAGTAGTGTTTGGGTCCAGTATAACATTTTCTTCAAAAGGATTATGGCAGAAATAGGTTTTAGAAAAAAAAAAAAATCTTAACATAGTAAATGGCATCCTAAAAAGATTGTTGTCCATTATGTTATAACTCATTGACTATTATCTAGGAAAAAGCTTCCAATGGTATGACATTATACATATTGTTATAAACATTTGCTTGCATTTTATATTTGCTTACTCCTTATGAATTGTAAGAAAGCTATTGCAGGGGCGCCTGCATGGCTCAGTGGGTTAAAGCCTCTGCCTTCAGCTCAGGTCATGATCCCAGGGTCCTGGGATGGAGCCCCACATCGGGCTTTCTGTTCAATGGGGAGCCTGCTTCCCCCACACCTCTCTGCCTACTTGGTCTCTGTCTGTCAAATACAGAAATTAAAAAAAAAATCTTAAAAAAAAAAAGAAAGCTATTGCAGTGGAACTGCTCCTCCTCATATTTTGTACTGTAGTGGAGGCTTAGAAGTGAGGGTTGTCTTCATTGCTTGATTTAGCAATGCTCTTACAGATATGTTGTATTAGGTGAGTTTGCTGAAATGGGCAGGTCAAGAGCTACTGCACAACTCCTGAGAGTTTTGTGTAGCTCTCATAACTGGTAACTACAAAACAATTTTGTTTTCAAAGTTCACATAGGACTTAAATTTGGAGCTCCTGGAAAATAATTCACATTAGTTCTTTAAATACTTCTTTATTCCTAGAATTAGATTTTTGATGGCCACCCACTCCTCCACAACATTGTTGTAATGTTGATATCTTCTGTCATAAAAAGATGGTAATGGCATTCTTATATTGTTAACACTCACAGTTCTACCTTTTCTATTATTTAACAAGTACTAAAATCTCACAGGAGTCAGTGAGGTGCAAGTAGATTTGTCATCATACAATCCCAGGTGAAAAACTCTTTTTTTGAAATATTTTTGTTGTGAGGACTAGTTTCTTAAACCTTGTTAGCTACAGTTTCCTCATGTATGAAATCAGGCAAAGAGCAGTGGCTCACTAAATTATAGGTATCTTATGTCTTTACCTCAGACTATTTAAGTGAGGCTGAGTTGTAAGGAGCTGAGCAAAAGCATGAAAATGCACATAACCTGTGTCATTAAAGATCTGATGAAAACATCCTTTGGAGACAGTAACTGTCTCACTTACATAGGATAGCTTGTAATGTCTGTAAGGTAGGAAACAGCAGATGTTATTCCCTTTACTATCAGTGCAACTTAGGGGCTGAGTGGTGGGATGGGTGTGGTTACTGAATCCTCCATCTGCTTATATATACTGATTGGGGAGTGTGTGTGTGACAACAATGGTATGTGAAGATGGCGATTATGTGTAGGTGAAATCCTTCTAGGATTCAGGAGGCCTCAGGCCCAACAGTCACTTGTTCTGTGGTCTCCTGGTATTTAAAAGTAGGTAATAATAATTTTTTTCTAAATGTCACTAGGTGAGGCACCTGGGTCACTCAGTGGGTTAAGCCTCTGCCTTCAGCTTGGGTCATGATCTCAGGGTTCTGGGATCAAGCCCCACATTGGGCTCTCTGCTCAGCAGGAAGCCTGCTCCCCGCCCCCCGCAGCCTCCCTGCTTACTTGTGATCTCTCTCTCTCTCTCTCTCTGTCTCTGTCAAATAAATAAATAAAATCTTTAAAAAAAATAAATGTCACTAGATAATTATAAATATCACATGAGGTAAGTATGTGATGGTGATTTATAGTCCATTAACCACCATAAAATGCAAGGTAGTCTTATTCAGACAGAAATTAAGTCCCTTCCATGCCCCACCATGCTCTCTTAATAATTTTTATAAATAAAGAAAACCTCACAAAATAAATGTATAACTTAATGTATTATTATGAAGGGAACACCCCTGTGAATACCACACATATCAAGAAATAGAACTTACCAGATATCTCAGGAGCTCCTCTATGTGCTTAATATCAATAATAAACTTTTGTGCCTCACTCCTGAGAATAACCAGTACTTTAATTTTTATAGTGTTCATTTGCTTGGATTTCTTTATAGTTTTATCACCCATAAGTGTCCATCATTAGGCTCTGTCCTTGCATTGTATCCATTTTTTAAAAAGCAATATGTCTTGTCAGCCTCTACAAAATCTATCAGTTCCCTCCTGTATTCCTTTCACTTCTTTCCTGTAGAAGAATCCAAGTAATTTATATTGGACATTTCCCACAGTCTGAATTTCATTGATTGCACACTTGTGGTGTAATCAGTAAGTTTCCTACAAATTGGCAGCTGTTTCCAGATGCTTGATCAGAATGCAGATTGGCAGTGGTTCCAGATGCTTGATCAGAATGTTTATCCTTTTGGCAAGACTATGGTCAGCATTGAGTTTACTCATCAGTGTCTGGTTGTTTCATTTTTTTGGATGTTAGCCATTGATGCTCAATGCCTATATCCATTAATTCACAAGACATTGGAAAATGATATTTATTCAAATTCCATAATTTCATTTTTATGTATTAATTGAAGTATTTTTATCAAGCTATTGTTCCCCTCATAAACTCTTTGTTCATCCAGTGGTATCATTTATACAAATAAGGTTTGACTGTTTCCTATTAGTTTTCAAGAAAATGAACTGCAAGTACTATCCTTGTTGAATCACAAATTGTTCCTTGTAGCCTTGACCAGTTGGTTCCTAAATCTTTGTAGTCTTGACCAGTTGCTTCTTAAATCTTTTTACATGATCTTAGTAGTCTTTGATAGCTTCAGATTCATCTTCTACATTTCCTGCTTTGGGCCTGGAATTATCCATTTCTCTCTGAAATCTTGGTTTCTTTAAGGAGGAAATGATATTTCAAAAACACAATCTGGGTGTTAAGAGATTATGACATTTTTCTAGGACTTTTCAGTGGACAGGACTGGCAAGTGTATTTTTTACATGTTAATACATAAATTTAATTGCGTGTATATAAAATATCTCATGACTTTATATCAATACTTTCAATTCACATTGAGTACTACTGAGTTTTTACTTAATTTCTATTGAAGTATGCCTATTTCATGTTCTTCCACACAAAGGGCCCTTGTTTTCAAAGACATGGACAATAATAGAATTAGGATATCCCATTAAACTAAATTGCTTTATTTCACATTACACAATGATATACTCAGAAGAATAATACTCCATTTAATTACTGAGAAGAGCTAATTATTTCCTACATATTCTCCCTAGTCATCTCTACTTTTTAGAAATAGTTGTAGTATATTTACATTGTCAGAACATCTAGCTATTACAAATATTCTTTCTCTTTTAACTCTTATTTAATTTGGTCTCCAACTAAATATTTATTTAAAGGTATTTTTTCATTCCTTCATTTCCTTAGCTATATTGTTCTATTTCTTTATGGCATAAAGTATAACTGTTAGAGTCAGGTGAAAATCTATTTTTCCATATAATTGATAAGTTATTTTTGCTTATATGTCCTTCATTTTTTTCTTTCATTTAAAGTCCAGAATAAATCCTCACTGGAAAAACAAATATGTACTAAATAAAGATAGTGGATTAATTACTATAAAACTAGTATAAAATTAAAAGATAAAAGTAGTAACAATAACTATGTTTATAGTAGATAAGGGATATACAAGACAAAAAGATGTAAAATGTGACATTAGAAACATAAAACATAATGGGAGAGTAAAAATGTTGAGTTTTAGAATGAGATCAATCTTAAGTTATTATCCACTTAAAATAGACTATTATAGATATACTTTGTTAAATGTAATCCTCACAGCAACCATAAAGCAAAAGCCTATATCTTTTGTGTATTTACACAAAAGATAAAAGATACAAAAAAGATAATACATAAAAGATACACAAAAGATAAAAGAATATACACAAAAGATACACAAGAGATAAATACACAAAAAGATAATACACAAAATACACAAAAGATAAAAGAATATAAGCATATCACCAAAAAAATCATCAACCCACATAGGAAAAGAGCAAGAGTAGAGAAGAGTACAGAGTAGCTACAAAAACCACTAGAAGACAATTAATAAAATGACAGTAAATTCATACCTATCAATAATTACTTTAAATATAAATGGACTATATTATCTAATCAAAAGATATACAGTGACTAAAGGGATTAAAAAAAAAGTCCCATTTATATGCTGCCTGGAAGGGACTCTCTTTAGATGTACCGACACACACAGGTTGAAAGTGAAGGGGTGGAAAAAGTTATTCTATGCAAATGGAAACCAAAAGAAAGCTGGCATATGTATAATTATAGCAGACAAAATGTTCTTTAAAACAGAGACTATAATAAGAGACAGAGAAAGGTGTTACATAATCATAAAGTGGTTAATCAAACAAGAGGATATAATATTTGTAAATATTTATGCACCCAACATAGGAGCACCTAAATATATAAATCAAATATTAGTAAACCTGAAGGGAGAAATAGACAGAAACACAATAATAGTAGCAGGTTTTAATACCCTACTTACATTAATGGGTAGGTCATCCAGACAGAAAAGCAATAAAGTAATAAAAAACATGTTATACCGGATGGACTTAAGAGATATTACAGAATATTCTGTACAAAAGTAATGGAATACATATTCTTCTTAACTGCACATGAAATATTTTCCAAGATAGATTTTTTCTTTTTTTTTTTTAGGCCACAAAACAGTCTTAATAAATTTAAGAGGACTGAAATCACATGTATTTTTTTTCTGACTACAATGTTATGAAACTAGAGATTAATTACATGAAAAAAATAGAAAAGTCACAAATATGTGGAGATTAAACATGCTACTGAACACACAATAGGTCAAGAAGAAATCAAAAGATAAATAAAAAATTTCTTAACAAGACAAATGAAAATGGAAATGGAACATACTAAATTTACCTTCCAAGACAGAATTATCACAAAATATAAAATCTTAACAGATGGATTACTAGCAGGGGGATTGAATCAGTAATTAAACCTCCCAAAAATAAAAGTCCAGACCTAGATGGCTTTACTGGTGAATTCTACCAAACATTCAAAGAAGAGGGGTGCCTGGGAGGCTCAGTGGGTTAAGCCTCTGCCTTCGGCTCAGGTCATGATCTCAGGGTCCTGAGATCAAGCCCCGCATCAGGCTCTCTGCTCAGCAGGAAGCCTGCTTCCCCCTCTCTCTCTGCCTGCCTCTGCCTACTTGTGATTCTCTCTCTGTCAAATAAATAAATAAAATCTTTAAAAAAATTCAAAGGAGAATTAATACCAATTCTTTTCAAACTCTTCAAAAAATGAAAAAGAGGGGGAAACTATTCAAAACACATTTTGTGAGGTTAACATTACCATAACACCAAGACTAGGCAAGGATGCCACAAGAATAAAATCAGAAGCCAATATTCCTAATACAAATTGTTGTAAAATTCATCAACAAAATATTAATAAAGCAAATTCAACAATACATTAAAAGGATAATACACCATACTCAAGTGGGATTTATTACAGGAATGCAAGGATGGTTCAACATCCACAAATTAATCAATGGGTATGCCACATTAATAAAGTAAAGGATAAAAATCATATGATCATCTTAATATGCAGAAAAAGCATTTGAAAAAAATTCAACATCTATTTATAATAAAAAAGTCTTAACAAAGTAGCTACAGAGGGATCATACATCAACATAATATAGGCCATACATGAAAAGTCCACAGCTAACATTCATACTGAATGCTGAAAAACTGAGAGATTTTCCTCTAAGATCAGGAGCAAGATAAGGATGTTCACTTACCACTTGTATTCAATTTAGTATTTGAAGTCTCACCCAGAGCAATTAGGCAAGAAAAGAAGTTAAAAGGCATCTAAATCAGAAGGGGAGAAGTAAAATTGTCACTATTTGTTGAGGGCATGTTATTATAAACAGAAAACCTTAAAGCCTCTATCAAAACAACTGCTATAATTTTAATTAACAAATTTAGTAAAGTTAAGATGCAAAATCAGTACACAAAAATGTGCTGCATTTCTTTACAGTAATAACAAATTATCAGAAAGAGAAATTAAGAAAAACAGTCCCAATTGTAATTGCATCAAGAAGAAAATACATAGGAATAAATTTAACAAAGGATGCAGAAGAACTGTACAGTAGTCACCTCTTATCAGTGGCTTTATTTTCCACGGTTTCAGTTACTCACAATCAACTACTGTCCAAAGCAGATGATCTCCCTTCTGATATATCATCAGAAGGTCAAGAGTAGCTTAATACTACTTCACAGTCCCTACATTATTGACCTCACTTCATCTCATCCCATAGGTGTTTTATTGTCTCAAATCACAAGAAGGGTAGTATGGTACAACAAGGTATTTTGAGGGATAGAGAGAACCACATTCATATAATTTTTATTCCAGTATACTTTATAATTGTTCCTTTTTATTATTAGTTATTGTTATTAAACCCTTATCATGTATAATTTTAAATTAAACTTTATCATAATTATGTATGTATAGGGAAAAACATAATATATAAAGGGTTTGGTGCTATCCATGGTTTCAAGCATCCACTGGGAATCTTGGAATATATCCCTTGCAGATAAGGAGGAACTACCATATGTTGAAAATTATAAAACATTAATGAAAGAAATTGAAGGCATATATAAAAAGGAATATAATTAATGCTTATGTATTAGAAGAATTAATATTGTTAAAATATTTACACCATAAAAAGTAATCTGCAGGGGCGCCTGGGTGGCTCAGTGGGTTAAGGCCGTTGCCTTCGGCTCAGGTCATGATCCCAGGGTTGTGGGATCGAGCCCCACATCGGGCTTTCTGCTCTGCGGACAGCATGCTTCCTCCTCTCTCTCTCTGCTTCTCTGCCTACTTGTGATCTCTGTCTGTCGGATAGGTGAATAA
Organism: Taxidea taxus jeffersonii; assembly: GCA_003697995.1. NCBI lineage: Eukaryota > Metazoa > Chordata > Mammalia > Carnivora > Mustelidae > Taxidea > Taxidea taxus. The sequence continues at coordinate 36,800 of ML102380.1, read as the reverse complement.
AATCTTTAAAAAAAAAAAAAGTAATCTGCATATTTAATGCAATACCTATCACATTCCAATTGTACTTTTCACAGAAATAGAACAAACAATCCTAAAATGTGTATGGAATCACAAAAGACCTCAAACAACCAAAGTAATTGTGAGAAAAAAAGAACAATCAAAAAGCATCATATTCCCTGATTTCAAAGTATATTGCAAAGCTGTGGTAATTAAAACAATGTCATACCAACATAAAAACAGATACTTAGATCAGTACAACAGAATAAAGAGCCCAGGAATAAACCCACCATATATGGTTAATTAATTCATGAAGAATACAAGTTTATACAATGGGGAAAGTATACTTTCTTCAGTAAATGGTGTTGGAAAAATTAAACAGCCACATGTGAAAGAAAAAAATGGACCAGCATCTTATACCGTACACAAAAATGAACACAAAATTGATTAAGGACTTGGAGAAGTGTGTTGGGGAAAACGGAGGGGGAGACAAACCATAAGAGACTGTGGACTCTGAGAAACAACTGAGGGTTTTAGAAGGGAGGAGGGTGAGAGGTTGGGTGAGCCTGGTGGTGAGTATTAAGGAGGGCACTATTGCATGGAGCACTGGGTGTGGTGCATAAACAATGAATATTGGAACACTGAAAAATAAAATAAAATTACAAAAACAAAAAAGACTGGAACATAAGACCTGAAACCATAAAACTTTTAAAAGAAAACTTAGGTAGTAAGTTCCTTGATGTAGATCTTGATGATGATTTTTAAAATCTGACACCAAAAGCAAAAACAGCAACAACAAAAATAAATTTAAAAAATCAAACTAAAATCTACACAGCAAAGGAAATTATCAGGCAACCTGCTGAATGGGAGAAACTAATTGCTAATCATATAGCTGATAAGGCATTAATACCCAAAATATGTGAAAAACTAAAAAAAAAAAAAATCAATAGCAAAACAAACAGGTTACCTGATTAAAAATGGACATTTTTCCAAAGAAGACATACAGATCACCAACAGGCACATGAAAAGATGCTCAACATCATTAATTATCAGGTAAGTGCAAAGAAAAACTACAATGAGATATCACCTCACACCTATCAGAAGAGCTAAAATCAAAAAGAAGAGAAAAAGTGTTGGCTCAGAACTGGAGAAAAGAGAACCCTTATGTACTATTATTGGCAGAAATGTAAATTGGTGCAACCCTTATGCAAAACAAATGGAGCTTCCTCAAAAAATAAAAGTAGAACTACCATATGATCCAGCATCTTCAGTCTGGGATATTTACCTGAAGAGAAAAGAAAATCCCCAATTCAAAAAGATATGCATAACCCCCATTCACTGTAATATTATTTATAATAATCAAGATATGGAAACAACCTAAGTGTCCATTGATGAATGAATGGAGAAAGAAATAGAATATTAGTCAAGCATAAAATGGATGGAACTTGATGGCATTATGCTAAGTGGAATAAGTCCAAAGAGAAAGAAAAATATAGTATGATCTTTCTTATATGCGGAATCTAAAAAGACAAACAACAAAAAACAAAAAACCCAAACAAACAAACAAAACAAGCTTACAGATACAGAGAATAGATTGGTGATTGCAAGAGGCATTGGGGATTAGGAAAATGAACCATTCTTTTTATAGTTTAAGTAAATTGAATAAAAATTTAAAAAATAAAAATAAGTTCCAGTATTTTACTAGAATATATATTAATATTTGTTACTCTTGGTCAATATTCTCAGATACACAGTGTGCTCTTTCAATTTGTGACTACCATTTTTTTTTCAGGAATTATATTTTTGTGTGTTTGTATTCTGTTCCCTTGTTTCCTTACCCTACACTTTTGTTGTTGTTTTTTTTTAATCCATATCCTGGATCTTTTTTTGTCTAACTTCAATATTTACCATTGTCTCAAAAACCTTTTATCTCCTTATTTGTTTTCAATTTTAAAAGAGTCCTTACTTAAAACTTCTATTTCTCTAAAAATATCTGCTTATTTAATTTTTGTGTTTCTTCCAGTTATTCTTAATTTATGAAGTAATTTTTTATTTTTAATTCATTTCTGAAAACTGTTATCTTATTTCTGAGTTATTCTAATTTATGGTATTCTTTTTTTGTCTTATAATCTTTTCTAATGTTGTACAGTTAATTTATGTAAGTTATTTTGTGAGCATGTCTTTCTGCCATGATTTCTGTCATGATTATTTTACTCTTTACCTTTTTTTTTAATCTTTGTGGTTTTCCACCTCAATGCCTTTATTTTGTTCATTGTTTCTCTAAATGATGGATTTAACTTAAACTATTCTATTGTTTTTGTGAAATGTACAAACATGATGACTTGCTTTCTAATACTTATGGTTTCTTACCCCACTTTTTTCTAAATTTTCCTTTTTATTCATTTCCTTTGCCTATATTTCATTCAATTTTGTTCTGACTCCTAGCAGTTTCTTTTCACTGTGGGACACTTTTTTGGAAGAGAACTTTAGCTAGTTGGTTTCAGGATTTCACATGGACTAGATAGTTTTAAATCTTTCCGATATTACCAAGTACCCCATGATAGGCAGAATTCTAAAGACCAATAAGATTTCTGCTCCTGATTATTCAATCAGACACTAATCTGACTCCTCCCCTGAAGGAACTTTGTGGATGTAATGAAGATTACTAATCACCTGACTTTAAAATAGATTATCCTGGATTATCAAGGCAGAACAAAATCTTATTATATGTAAGCACTTGAAAGCAGAGAAATTTCTCAAATTGAGTCAGAAGAGATGCAACAGAAGGAAATTACCTGTTTCAGAGATATCTGAATCATGGGAAGGACTTGACATTAATCTATTACTAATGTTGTTTATCACATTGCAGTTTAGTATTCAGTTTCTCTATTTTTGTATGGAATTTAGAGAGATTTAAAAAAAAAAAAAACTATGCCATTGCCATCTTCCCAGAATCCCTCTGGCCTTACTATTCTCTCATTAGTCTATAAATCTTACCCAAAACATGATGTCCTTTTATAAATATTCTAATAATTAACCTCAACCATTATGCCTACGAGGAATTGTTAATATCTTTCAGTACTTCAGAACTCCACTGATACCTATACTATGTGGAAGTCTGCCTAATTAATATGGTACTTTGGAGATGACATTTTATTGTTCTCTGCTGAATGATATTTAGTATTCCTCAACTTTGGACAGCAGCCATATTTACTATATTTTATTCGCTTTCTGGTTGCACTTAGGATGGTGCACAATAGCAGGCATTTTATACATTTGGTTAAATCTATGTATCTAATGCAAGTGATGATTTTTTAATGAGAAAGTCCAAGAGAATCCCAGGAGCAGCAACCGAGGAACTGTTATAACAATAAGAAAATATAACTGATCACATAATAGATTTATTGAGAAAGTTATAGGACCTAAATGCAAATTCTTATGAAGGGCAAAACAGAATAGTTAATACATGGGCACATATATACCATGTTCTTGAATATGATTCATTTGTTAGAAATAATACAATATAAGTATCAAAATAAAATTTAGGTGAACATACATACTACAGTAAGACAGACCTTTCTAAGCATAATATCCAAGGCAGAAATCATCAAGGAAAGATGAAAAAATTTGATTCTCAACCACTCGTTCTCCTAAATAAAATAAATCTTTGTGAATTAAAAACAACAAAAATCAAAAATCAAATGATAAGCTAAGAAAAACATATTTATACATGTATGTGAAAGAAGCTTGATACTCTGCTGGTTATAACATAATGTAGTATAATAATCTTGTTTAATCAAAGCGTGTTTAAAAGAACTTATTAAAATGCACATACCCAAAACTAAGTAATTTGCCCTAAAACCACCGTGGATCCAGGAAGATATTTCATTCTAAATGCATTAATAACAGTATGATTTATCATTTAACAAATTAAAATATAACACATTAGAAAAATATACATTTACTAAAATACAGACTTGGCAAATTAATTATGCCCCACTCATACTAGGGCAATTGGTATCAATTAAAAATAATATTGGTTGTGTTTGTCTGTGTGTGTCTGTATGTGTTTATAGTACTATAAAATGGCGAAACAGTTTACAGGCAATGTGTACAGAGTACTCCAAACCTTTCTAAGCAAAAAACCCCTTGTTTTTCCGAAAGCAGTCTCTCAGATTTTCCATCATTTAATTATATTTAACTCATTTTAACCTTTGAAATATGTTCATGACACAAGAAGATTTTCTTTGGTTTATTGAGGTTTATTTACATCATCTAGTGGAAAAACTGTTACTTGTATTTCCACTTCCCTTTCTATACAAAGAAATTGCTTTTAATAGGAGGTTTTCTTATTACTAGCAATTATTTAATTATAGTAATAATTTACTTAAAAAAGCTGAAAGACTTATGCACATCCAACTCTGGCATTAAGTAGCAAAGAACAAAATTTTGGGTCAGATGCTTAAAAGAAAACAAAACAAAACACACTTAGAAAGAAAAAAAATAAGTGACTCAATTATTGAGGTTACTAATATCTATGTTATTTGAGTCAGGCAGTTTGAAATTAACATAAGACAAATATGTAGAATTAAATGGAAATGTATAGATTTTAGAAACAGATTTATTACCTCACTAACATGGATTTAGAAACTTACCCTCAGATGACCAGTACATGGTAAGGATATTATAAAGTTATATTCTCTCAAATTTCAGCCTATCACTCTATCCAACTGATAACATTAAAAAAGAATCTGACTTATGATACATATCCCTTGTATATTGATCAAGAGTACTCAGGCAAAGAAAGAAAGAAAATTGCGTGACTCCTCTCCATGAGTAGGAATACATTTTAGTAGTTTCATATTATGTGTTTAATTTGTCCTTTTGTTTTTTTAATCTCATATTTGGTATCTTTTGTTTTTGTTTTTGTTTCTTTTTAAGTGTTTATTTTCATCACCTGGTGCTCATTACAAGTGCATTCTTTAATCCCCATCCCTTATTTCACCCATTCCCCCTCCCACCTCTCTACCGGTAACCATCAGTTTGTTCTTTATAGTTAAGAATATGTTTCTTAGTTTGTCTCTCTTTTTCTCTTTCCCCCACCTTTTCTCTTTTGTTTTGTTTCCTAAATTCCATATATGAGTGAAATCTTATATATGTCTTTTACTGATTTCACTTAGGATTATACTCTCTAGCTCTATCCATGTCATTGCAAATGGCAAGATTTCATTCTTTTTTTAATGGCTAAATAATATTTATATATGTAGCACTTCTTTATACATTCATAAATGGTTGGACACTTGGTCTGCTTCCATGTCTTGATTATTGTAAATAATGCTGCTATAATCCTAGGGGTGCATATATCCCTTTGAATTAGAGTTTTTGTGTTGTTTGGGTAAATACTCAGTAGTGTGATTGCTGGATCATAGAGGTGTTTTGTTTGTTTGTTTGTTTTTTTGTGGAAACTCCATACTGTGTTCCACAATGGCTGGACCAGTTTGCATTCCCACCCATAGTACATGAGGGTTCTTTTTTCTCCACATCCTCGGTAACACCTGTTGTTTCTTGTGTTGCTGATTTTAGCCATTCTGACAGATGTAAGGTAATATTCCATTGTAGTTTTAATTTACATTTCCCTGATTATAAGTGATGATGAGCATCTTTTCATATGTCTGTTGGTCATCCATAGGTCTTCTTTAGATAAATGTCTGTTCATGTCTTTTGCCCATTTTTAAAAAATTGGATAATTTGTTTTTGAGTGTTGAATTTTATAAGTTCTCTATATATTTTAGATACTAATCCTTTATCCGGTATGTTATTTGCAAATATCTTCTCCCACACAGTAGGTTGCCTTTTAGTTTTGTTGATTGTTTCCTTCTCTGTGCAGAAGCTTTTTATTTTTATGTAGTAACTATCTAGAAAAAAGTTGCTAGAACCAATATCAGAGAAATTACAGCTTGTGCTCTTTTCCAGTATCTCATATTTGAACAACTGTCATAGCTTTTATGTATGTTGTTTTATCAAATGCTTTTCAGCATCCATTTTTGTCATAGACATTTTCTTCTGGGTTCTGTTAATGTAGTAAATTATATAAATTGATCTACAAATACTAAACCAACATTGATTCCTAGAATAAAGTCTGCATGTTCATCATGTGTCATCCTTTTGATAAATAACTGGGTCCAATTACTATAGTCTCCTATATTTTTGCATATGTGTTCATGAGAATCATTACCTTGTAATTTTCTTTTTCTTATAATGTGTTCATTAGTTTTTACTTTTGAAGTCATTCTGGCTTCATAAAATGTGGTAGAAAATATTTCCTCTTTTCTTATTCTCTGAAAAATATTGTGTAAGACTGACATATTTTTTCTTCCTTAAGTGTTTGGAAGGCCATCTGGCTATCTGGGCCAGAACATTTTTGTCAGAAAGATTTTAATTACAGATCCAAATTCAGAATTTCTATTTCTTTTTGTATCAGTTCTATTAAGATAAAATTTTTAGAAGAAATTTTCTCATTTCATTTAAATTGTCAAGGTTATCAGTACAAAGTGATACATAATGTTTTTCCTATCTTTTTAATGTCTCTAAAATCTTTACTGATGTCCTTATTTTTGATATCAGTAATTTGTGTTTTCTCTC
>ML102380.1:0-29761 GCA_003697995.1 Taxidea taxus jeffersonii | reverse complement strand
TCTCTCATTTTTTGTGTCATTCTTGCTGCTTCCTGACGGTGCACGGCAGAAGAATGAGGCACAAACAACTCAGCTGCAAGAGAAAGGGAGCAGGGGAAAACAGAAAAGATTGTTGCCTGGAACAACTCCTCAGTCACATTTTTATTAGATATAGACAGTAATCAACAAAGAAGCCAAAGAAGGCTACACATTAATCATATGCCTTGTAGATAAACAAGAAGGAAGGCAAAATATACCTGGTTGAGTATATAGTTGAGTTTATATAGTTTATAGTTGAGCAAGCACATTCAAAAGGCTCATCTAATTAGCCACAGCTGCTCTCAGGGGGAAGGGGAGATGACGGAAAAATGAAGCAGGCAGTGTTCTGCCCTGACTGAGCTAGGCATCTCCAGCTGCTTGGCTTCAAGGATGTATATCGTCCTCTCCCCCAGAGGCCTGTTGCCAATATATGTTTTTCTTAAGGCTACATCTAAACATGTTTGGTAACTAGTATAATTTCTCATGGGTTATATTTTAAGTAATACATTGTTCTGAGGGACAGTTACAATTCTTACTAAGAGTTTATCAGTTCTATTAATCTTAAAAAAAACCAGATTTGGTCAACTATACTTCAGTAATAATAACTACCCTATACGCAATACCTAAAAAATTTAAAAATGACATCTTTGCTTCTGTCCACTCCCTATTGTATATAATCAATATTCAAAGCCAGGGTGAGTGGAGAGCATGTGTCCACAGAAGCTGGCTTGGAGGCTGTTTCTGCAGGGGCTGAGTTACTTAGTGCTTGGTGAACCTAGAGGTAGAATCTACAGGGCTAAAAAGGCCAGCCTAGCACCAGGGTTCACGGAGGTGGGCCTGGAGCCAGAGTCTCTGGTGAAGTCAGGTGCTCACTTAACTTTCCTTCCCAATGGAAAGGGTATCTCCCTCTGTGCTGGTCTGTCCAGGCTTAAAAGAGTGGTGACAGGTATAGTGTAAAACTGTCATTTCTACCCTCTTCTGTGCATCTCTTCTTGTCTCAGTGTTCCACCCAGGTGCTACAATCTTTTACCTAGAATCTTTAACTCTTATGAAGGTATTTTTATGCATGGACAGTTGTTCAAATTGATGTTTCTGCAAGTGGAAAGGTGCTGGAAACTACTACACCACCATCTTACTGATGGCAATATCTAAATGTAGTTTTCTTTGTATTTATGCTGCTTGTGATCTGCTGACCTTCATAAACCCAGAGATTAGTTTCTTTCATTACTTTTAGGTAATACTGGCCATCATTTCTTCAAAAATTGCTTTTGTCCTATTTTCTTCAATTTCTGAGACACAAATAACATGTTTATTAAACCAGGTACCCCAAATTCTCTTATACTCTGCTTACTTTTTCAATTCTTTTTTTTCTTTCCTTTTTTTTCCCCCTGTTCTTCTATTTGACTACATTCTATTACTCTCTCTTCAAGTTCACCAACCCTATCTTCTGTTATGGTCCACCTTCCACTGAACTCATCTAATGAAATATTAATGTATGATATTGAAAATTTTAGTTCTAGGATATCCATTGCTTTTACATAGAGTGATTGTATTTCTCTGTTGAAATTACCCTCTCCTTATCATTTTTGGAATTGTTTTCTTCTATATGAGCACTATTTGTACTTCTTTTAAACTTCTTGGGATGCCTGGGTGGCTTAGGTGCTGATTTCAAGGTCAAGCTCTGTACTCCACAGGGAGTCTGCTTATAACTCTCTCTCTCTCCCTTTCCCTCTGTCCTCCCTCCCCACATGTCTCTCCTAAAATTAAATAAACAAATAAATCTTAAAAAAAATAACCTCCTTGTCTGCTATCTATAGTCTCTGGATCTGTTGGTCCACTTTTTCTATTATTCTTTTTATAGTCAGTTACATTTTCTATCTCTTTGTATATCTAGAAACTTGTGGTTGTATGTGTGGAAGAGAACTTGGTTCCAAATGCATTTACCACTAACTCCATCTCCTCTTTTATTCTATTAGGTAGATAAGGTGAAAGTGTGACTAATTCAAGGGTCAGGCTGATTGTAGTTTTAGTGAGACCCAATTTACCCTGGGCTTTGTCAGTGCTCTTTAGGAATGGTCCTTCCCAGATTTTAATTGAGACTTTTGTGCAGTCTTTGTTTATTCAGCCTTCTAAGACTGCAGGAAATTGAATTCTCTTCATTAGAGGTTTTGAGCTTAGCTCTTTATAATTCTACTCCATGGAAGTTTCAAATTCTGGGAAAAGTCTTATGAAGAAACTGACTGTGCATTTGAGGCAGGCTCCTTCCCATTAGTAAAACTTTGTTTTCCAACCACTAAAAGATTTTGAGAAATATTCTGTTTTCTAGAATATTTGGCCCAGCCCACCAGCCTCATGGGTAGCCCTAAAGTCTGCCAAAAACCAGCTTAAGTATTATATCATAAATACTATTTGTGAATGTTAAATGGTGAAGGTAGTTTTTCTCTTTAGAAAATATTTTAAAACTGATGTAATCTGAGAAAATATTTTGTTACTGATATTTTTTTTACCTACTCATGTACAATTAGCATTTACACATATGGTCTTACATTGAAATCAATGTAGCTTTTATATTAAAGTAAATTTTAGAATGGTGACTTTGAAAACATTACAGTCAAGATAAAATTCTTATTATAGAAGGCTCTAGTTTTTGTTAAGCTTCCTTTCGTGACATCCATGTGGATTCTCCTGATTAAGTCCCTCCTATTTCCTGAATGAGCAAGAACTCCTTTTTTCCCCCATTAAAGATTAAAAGTTGTCAAATAATAAATATTCAGTACAGTAACATGAAGATAAAAGAAAGCCCAGAAAATGATATCTCACTTTTTCCCAGGCTCTGTCACTAGCCCTCATTCCAGCATGGGTGAGGTGGGTTACAAGAGAGGAATAAGGAGCAAGTTTGGAAATTCTTCAAGTTCATGTTTATTTAAACTTAATCTCCAGAAAGCTACTCTCTGAATATTATCATATTCCACACCTACAATGACTTGCTTAGAAATTATTTCTCACTACTCTAGTTGAAGCAGAAAGTAGACGACTATGGTTCTACACAAAATAAAGAGAAATTATGAATTTATATACCAAAGCTTTTCAAAACAGGATGTATGCTTTTTGCAGTCCGTGTGCATTTGTCCTACTAATCAAGCTAAGATCATTTTAATGAGAAACTGGGGCTAAGATTGGTGAGTTATATTCTAGGAGGCCAAAGCCTTATCCATTAGGCCACTGGGGCTTCTGGTGAGTTATATTCTAAATAAATGCCACTCAAATATAAGAAGCAGTTAAGAGAACACAGAAAGAACAGGATTTAAAAATAAAAAAAAAACTAAGTATCTTCTATGTATTACAATGTTATACATCAAAACAGAAAATCTATTGAAAGTAAAACATTTTACAGCAGGCAAATCAATTGATCTAATTAGAAAACCTAATCTAGAAAATTCAATTACTCTAAGAAAGCTACAAGGTTATTCCTGACTTAATGCAATGCTAATTAAAGTTCATTCTGAGTCTCTGAATTTTATTACAGAATTAAAATCACCAAACAGTAGTTTTCTCATTAATTTGTTCAAAAACCTAATTCATAGAAATAGCTCCATTGAATAAAAAATGTGTGTGTGAGTAGCATCAACAAAATGTCTGAAAGGTTGTACTGAGACTATTTTTTCTTGTTTCCAATGAGAAGAAATCGATCAACTTATACAGAAAATAATGTATTGGTTTATGCAACTGAAAATCTAATTTGAATGAGGTTTGTTCACAGATTAATTCTCAACTCATCTCTTTAGATGGATGGCATGGGAGGGGTGTGGGTGAATAAGCAGGTAGGGGGAGACATGAAGGTGCTTAACTGGCCAAGTCTGGAACAAGTGCTCTACCCCAGGAACCCCAGACCAAAAGAAGAAAGATGTGGATATCTGAGCCAAAATTAGGAATGAAGTTTGCTTCAGGATAAGGAAAAATTAATTGGGGAAAGCATGAACAAAAAGAGAGAAAAGAGAAAGAAAAAAAAAAGGAATAGAAAATAAAAAGGTAGATTTCATTGAATAGCTGGGGACTGCAGTTCAATTTAATTTTGTTCTCTTTTTAAAAACATATATTCCCTGATGTGAAAACTAAAATATTTGCAGTTATTCTTACCATAAAGCTCAACTAGAGAATTCAATTAGTAATAAAACTAAAAAAAAAAAAATCAAATCGAGAATTCAGTTAGTAATAAAATCCAGTTCACTCACATGGAACATCTTATGTGGAGTCTATCTATACTATCATGTACAGAAAACATGGACTCCAGATAAGATGCTCCACGTGAGTGATTTCCTAGCTATCATCTCTTTAAAAGTCATTACCTTCAGAGTTTCTGGGTATTGTTGAATGAAATAGGGTTTCTTTGGGTTGGAGGTAAGGTCATACACTGATCATCTTCCAAGAATATATCTGAAAAAGAAAGAAAGAAAGAAAGAAATCTGAAAGAGAGTTAATGTCAGAAATGCATACATCAGGCCTTAGGCAAGAACACTCTCAGAATCAGGGTTGATCTTGGGGTTTTTAATCTCCCCTTTGGGTATTCTTATCCGTTCAGGAATTGGATCAAGAGGTGTTGCTATTCAAGAAACAAATTCAGTCTTTAGAGTCAGAACCTCAACATCAAATTCATTCCATGAGTATATCTCAGAGTCTCTATAAAGGTGGAGAATCATAGTTGGTGCATTCAAGCTTTTAACATGATATTGAAAAAGAAGCACAAAATAGGTTCATGAGAAATGAATATGGGTTTGATTTTGCTATCATAGTAATTTTCTATGCATAGTATTGCCATAAAGCTGATATTCTGTTATATATCTTTCCAGAGATAGCTGTATTAAGAAGGAGTGGGACACAGCAAGGAAAAATTATTATTTCTACATTGCAAATTAGAAATAATATTTGCTAATTAATGAGGCTTGTCTGCCTCTTGTGATGAACATGAGTTAAGTATATAAAACTTATATTTTCCTACAATTTATTTCTTCTTGCAACCAAATAAACTAGTGTGTGGTTATAAATTATTTCTTTTAAAACAATCAAAAGCCTTAGCTCCAGAGTTCTTTACCTCCAAGCATGTACTAATAATATATTTAAGCAGCATTATTGGTTATTTGACAAGTGAATTATTTGTAATGTCAATATTTCTCCTTACTAAAAACACATACAAACTGAACCCTAATGTAAACTATGGACTTTTGTTGATAATGATGTGTCATCATAGGTTCATTGATTGTAACTCTGATGTGAGATGTTGATAGTGGGGGGTAGTATGTGTGTAGTGGAGACACAAAGTGTATAAGAACTTTCTATTTTCCACTAAATTTTGCTATAAACCTAAAATTGCTTTAAAAATAAAGTTTGTTGTTTTAAAATTTTAAAAATTATTTAAAAGCATAAATATAAATACATCTTACAAAATTACATGCCATTCTGAAAACATCACAAAAACTATATTCAAAATGGCAGAAATTCTAGCTATTTACAAAAGTTACATCCCAATTTTTCTAGTTTACCTGTGTTCTTTAGGTATTTCTCTCTTCCTTTCTCAGTTATCTCATAATAATACAACAAATCTTTTTAAAAACTTCATTCCCTCAGCTTACATTATGTCTGAATCCTCCTAGAGATGGATCTCAGCCTACCTCTCCAAAAGTGTGAAGCCCATGTATTGTATCCTTCCAGGAATATTTCATTTCATGTTTCACTTTTTCAGAGAAGTCAGTGACAAACCATTTACCCATCTATTTGCTTAATAGAGTATTTCAGTCAATGAGGCTCGTTTCTGGAGCCAGGCAGGCCTGGTGGCACTGGGCATTAGCCAAATATCTCAAACTGTTTTTCTAAATGTTTTAGGTCCAGAAAAATACAAAGCTGGTTTTACCAAGTATTTTTTCTCTTTAATTCCTTAATTTGTGCACATTGTGAGGAAAATGTAATCCATCTGTTTCATTGGCACTTAATTTGACAAATTACTGTTTTGTAAGAGTATTTGATGTCCAAGAAGCCTAGGAGTCTTTTTATGACCATTTGAAATCCTCCACAACCCATCAGAATCCCCTGGGAACTGGGGTTTTCCAAAAGCAAATGGATCTCAGAGTTTAGAAGGCACTGGTTTAGTAAAAAATACTGTGCTCTCAATATTCTTCATCTTAGAAAAGTTTTGTCTAGTACCAGCAGAGGAATTAATTAAAAATACAGTCTAGTGGATTTAATTATTAGGCTTTTGTTCTCAGTTTCTTGGCTTCTTAATTCTTTCTAATCCCCACTATCCCTAAGTGGTGTGATGCATGGTTCCCAGCCTGTATAATTTCTTTTTTCCATGCTCTGAGCATCAAAATATTATGTTTTTCTACAAAGGCTTTGATTACCTCTAAGTGATTCCATTTCCCAGGAGTCTGGCTTTCTGTACACTTGAGTATGTTTGCATTGTACAGGCAGGCACCAAGCATATTCCACATCACTAGCTCTGCAGGATCTTGATGTGTGTTATATTTAAGATGCCTTCATGGGCTCATAAATTTTAGAAACGCTGGGTTAAGGAAAGCTAAATAGATTTCTTTACATCAGGATTTGGGTGTCTTTAATATTTTAATAAGTATTGTGCATCCTCTAGAGAGGATAGCACATGGGGCACTGCAGAAATGTGTTCTGCCATGGAACACACTGCTCAGAGCATCTGGTTGGACTAAGAGATCTGTGGGAAATCTTGGGAAATTCTGATCCACATCTTTCCTCTTTGCATTTATTTTACTACTTTCCCGGTGTCTAGTGTCTATTGTCTAAAGACAAACAACAAACTGTCTTCTTTTTAAATTTAATTTTCTTTTCATTAGAAAAGAAGGGACAAGGGACGCCTGGGTGGCTCAGTGGGTTAAGCCCACTTAGAGTGAAGCCCACTTAGACTGAAGACTCAGGATCAAGACCTGAGTCTTCCACTCAGGTCATGATCTCAAGGTCCTGGGATTGAGCCTCTGCATTGGGCTCTCTGCTCAGCAGGTAGCCTGCTTCCCACTCTCTCTCTCTCTGCCTGCCTCTCTGCCTACCTGTGATCTCTGTCAAGTAAATAAATAAAATCTTTAAAAAAAAGAAAAAAAAGGACGACCCTACATCATCAGTAGACAGTCTGAAGTATCAAAGAATATTTTGCAACTATTTGAATGGAAATCCCCATTTATTGAACTGTTGCTCCATAGTATGGCAATTTGGCTTTAGACGCGCTGGTTTCTTTGATTAATTTCTACCAAACTGCACTACTATATATAAACTTTATCTTTTAAAAAAAATCTTGTGAGATTTGGCACATATTTCCTAAGCTAGGAAAAGGGAAAGTAGAAAGACATTTTGGGTAAAGAAGATATGGTCCATATATATAATGGAATATTATGCCTCCATCAGAAAGGATAAATTCCCAACTTTTGTTTCAACAGAGACAGGACTAGAGGAGATTATGCTGAGTGAAATAAATCAAGCAGAGAAGTCAATTATCATATGGTTTCACTTACTTGTGAAGCATAAGGTATAACACAGAGGTCATGGGGAGATGGAGAGAAGTGAGTTGGGGGAAATTGGAGGGGGAGACAAACCATCAGAGACTGTGGACTCAGAGAAACAAACTGAGGGTTTTGGAGGGAAGAGGGGTGGAGGGTTGGGTAAGCCTGGTGGTGGGTATTGTGGAGGGCATGTATTGCATGGAGCACTGTGTGTGGTGCATAAACAATGAATTTTGGAACACTGAAAAAAAATGAAATAAAAATACTAAAAAAAGACTTTTTAAAATAGCTTGAAAATAAAAATACTGTTGGAAGCCTTGTCTATAATAGTTTGTCCTATCTATCATCTATCATGTATTTATTGTCTCTATGCATACATGAAGGATATAGGAATTTGGAGTCATTTGCTTTTTCTTCACTAAGTCATTCTGGGGTTAACCTTTCTAAAATGACTATATAGTATTTGTCTTAATCCCACACCTTAGTTAGCTACCTGGTTAAGGAACAACCTTGGGAGATGAGTGGGTGGAGAAACTGCTTGTCTGAAACCACCCATGAGAACAATCACATCCTTTGTGAGAGCTCATATAAATCCTTCAATTCACAGATGCCTTGGGAGGTGTGTGCGTGTATGTGTGTGTATGCATGCACATAGGAAAGGGAGGGAGGTCATGAGTTCATAACACAGAAAAGGAAAGAAATAACCTCCACCTTTTTCTCTGATGAGTCAGTTCTACCCCGGGAATGATTTTCTCTTGAGTAGATTCTTTTTGCTCTAACTCCAGCTTCAATCTCCATTTCAGGGCATAGGATGCCACCCAAACACACAGCTCTTGATGACAGAAATCACCTGGATTAGCTGTGTGTCTTGCCCCCTCACTCTGTCCTTGTATTCCAGATCCCAGTTTATTCTCAAATGGTCAACAGTGATGCTCTCATCCACCACCCTTACTCTACAAGTAGGCCTCAGTGTGGTTACTATCAACAGATGAAGAGAATAACAAGAGTCATGACTTCCTCTCTGACACAGAACAGAAAACATTTTTGTGTATACATGCCACTACAAATTCATATACTCATTCATAAACCATTCATGTGACTCTTCATTTGTGTATATATTCATGTATGTACTCATCCACTTAACATTTATTCAGCACCTACTATATAGATGTTAAGGGTGTTTCCAAAGTTTCTCACTCCAAGTAAAAATCATCCCAGATTTTCTGTAACAAACTTCCAGATGAAATGTAAATACAGAGCAAAATAAATATTAAAGGCCAATAGCAACATTAATGGCAGGTTTAATTAATTTTAGCTTAGAAATAGTGATTTTTTTCTTGGACTTAAATAAAATCCACATAATTCTAAGATTAATATTGGGTCCAGAATCACAGGAAATAATAAATAATATTTTGCTTAAATATAATATTCTAAATGGCAAACTGAGTTAATATTCTACATTTTCTCTATATTCCAACTTCTGATTTTATTATATTTTTGTTTTAGTTAAGTTCAAGTTAAGTAAAATATCATTGTGGAATGAAAATATCTTAAAGATAAAATGGTGTGGTTTATAAGACAAGTCCTATAATAGAATTAAATGCTACATCGATGTTTACTCCCATGATCTTTGTGTTAGATAAAATTTAAATCGTTAGTGTAGAGGAAAGAAAGTATTTCTCTGAAGAAGCTTTCAAAACATTTTAAAACAAAATAATTTCCCTTTTATGCCTATATCCCTAGCTCTCTTAAATATTTGTAGTTCTGTTCTTTTTTTCAACAAAGACCGCTTTTCTCTGATTTGTATATTTCAGTTTTCCCACAAGAGTTGATATGTTCAGTGTCTTCAATTAGTTTCCTTCTTTTTTTTCTATTAAATGAACACTAATTTGGCTCCTCAGTCATCATTCCTATTTGCCTACAATGAAAATATTGGGAGCAATCTTTGAGTCTGCTCTAATCCTCACATGCCACATGGAATCCATCAGTAAATCATGTCAATTCTTCTTTTAAATGTTATTCCCCGGGTCCAACTGACTGAGTTTCCACTTCAATTCTACCACCCTTGCCTAAGTCCCTGCACTAATGGTGGGAGTTAGACAGGGTTCAGCTATTAAAGAAGATTCTCAGAACACAAAATGGGTACTTATACTTCTAAGGTGTATTGTTGGAAAAGAATGTGATAAAGCAAAAGCATTAGCATACAGAGGCATTCTAGCCAAAGAATTCTAGCTGTCTCATAACAAGGGTCTAGAAAGGCTGATCCCAGGTTCCAATTGTTCTCCCTCTGCAGGGTTCTGTTTTTTTCTCTCAAAGATCAGGGACCACAGATGTGTGCATGGCAGGAAACCCAAAATGGATTTTTGACTATTACTTTTTTTTAAGATTTTATTTATTTATTTGACAGACAGAGATCACAAGTAGGCAGAGAGACAGGCAAAGAGAGAGAGGAAGGGAAGCAGGCTCCCTGCTGAGCAGAGAGCCCGATGCAGAGCTTGATGTGGGGCTCAATGTGGGGCTTGATCCCAGGACCCTGAGATCATGACCTGAGCCAAAAGCAGAGGCTTAACCCACTGAGCCACCCAGGCATCCCCTTGACTATTACTTTTTATATCTTGTTGCTCATGCAGGCATGTTTTTTTGTTAGGTGCCAGAGCGCTCTGGGGGGTCTCACCAATACCCAAATATAGTCATCAAATTCACTGCTGTCAATAAGCAAGATAAACAATGCCAACAAACTGATAAAATAAAATCCTGAAACTTGACTTAAACTCATGGTTACAAAGCAACACTATTATTCAATATACAGTTGACTCTTGGATGATATGAAAGTTAGGGATACCACCCCCTGGGCCATCAAAAATCAATGTATAACTTTTGACTTCTCCAAAATTTAACTACAAAAAACCTACTGTTGACCAGAAAACAAACAAACAAAAAACCCCACAAAAAACAAACAGTTGACTAACATATATTTTGCATGTTATAATAATTCTATGCTATATTCTTATAATAAAGTAAGCTAGAGAAAAGAAAATGTTATTAAGAAAATTATAAGGAAGAAAAAATATTTTTACAGCACTGTATATATATTGAAAAAGATCCACGTGTAAGTGGACCAGTGCATAAGTGAACTCACATAGTTCAAACCCACGTTGTTCGAGGGCCAGCTATATTTCATACCTTGACTAGAGGTTAGTGCCATCCAGATACATCTCTTACTTTGACAATACAGCTGAGGCCAATTTGAGGCCTGCTAGAATTAACCATCCAGCATAACCCACATTAATTTTATCCTGCATTTTTCCAATTTCCCTGTTTCCATTTCAACCCTTGACCAACTATTTTTTTTTAAAGATTTTATTTATTTATTTGTTAGAGAGAGAGAGAGAGAGCACAGGCAGACAGAGAGGCAGGCAGAGGCAGAGGGAGAAGCAGGCTCCCTGCCGAGCAAGGAGCCCGATGTGGGACTCGATCCCAGGACGCTGGGATCATGACCTGAGCCGAAGGCAGCCACTTAACCAACTGAGCCACCCAGGCGTCCCTTGACCACCTATTTTTAACATAACTGGAGTGATCATTTAAAAATAAATTTCAGAACATTTTACTTCTGTGCCTAAAATCCTCCATGAGTTCCTTCCTATCACAGCCAAAATGCTCAAACAATCTGGAACCTCCACCTCCTTCCCTTGCCAGCTTCATCTACTACAGCTTCTGCTCTTGCTTACTCTATTCCACTCACTTTGGCCTCCTTGCAGTAGAGACCATGACTACACAGGACTTTTGCATTTTCTGTACCCTCTCCTGACACGCTCTTTTCCCATATAGTGGCTTGGTTTTCACCCTCATCTCCCTCATTCTTAAATGTCACCTTACTAGTGAAACTTCCCCTGATTATCTCACTGAAAATTGAAAACACCCCTCTTCAATTATTTCCTTTCCATCTTCTCAGGTTTAATTTTTCTCCAAACAACTCATAACCATCTAATATACCATATGTAATCATCCAATGTGTTTTATTATCTTTTCTTTACTGTCTTCTCCACTGATAATAATTTCTCCAAGGGGAAAAAAAAAGGTGTTTATTCGTTTTGTTTACTGCTGAATCTCCAGTACCTAGAGTAATGCCTATTGAATGAATGAATGGTGGGTTATAAATTCGTATCTGAAAACCTAGAACACTCATGAGAACTGGACTTAAAAGCACAGGAATCATCTCCCCAGTTAAACACCACCTGTTTATAAAAACAGAAGTTGTATTTCATAATACAAAGAAAATGCTGCATTCTTTTTTTTTTAAATATTTATTTATTTATTTATTTATTTGACAGAGATCACAAGTAGACAGAGAGGCAGGCAGAGAGAGAGGAGGAAGCAGGCTTCCTGCTGAGCAGAGAGCCCGATGCGGGACTCGATCCCAGGACCCTGAGATCATGACCTGAGCTGAAAGCAGAGGCTTTAACCCACTGAGCCACCCAGGTGCCCCTGCATTCTTTTTTATAAAGTTATTTATTTCTTTTGAGAGAGAGAAAGAGAGAGAGAATAAACAAGTAGGTGGAGGGACAAAGGAAGACGGGAAGGAGAGAATGTCAAGAGACTCCCCACTGAGCCATGGAGCCCAGTGTGGGTTTCAGTCTCATGACTCTGAGATCATGGCCTGAGCAGAAACCTAGAGTTGATCCCTGAACCAATTGAGCTACCTAGACACCCTAGAAATGCTGAATTCTAAGAAGTGTGTTGGGTATATGTAAATGAATAATATCTGCCTGGAGCAGAATAAGGAAAATACCTTACACATTCTGAAAAGATCATTGCTCTTAAATTTATAAATTTGAGCTCTCAAACTATAAGCCACTGAAAAACTGAGTAATTTTTTGTTGTTATTAAACTATAAATCAAGACACTATGAGATAAATCAAGATTACTGCTTTTGAAAAATTTCTACTCTCCCTACTCTCTCCCTTGCAAGCTGGGGTATCAGACTGAATCGCTTTTATAATCTACAATATTCCAGGCTGAATTCTCTTGTTTTTCCACTATAATTTCCTCAGGGATGTTAACCCTGACTTCCATATTACAACCTCCTACCAAATAAATACCCTACTCTTCGTGTGAAGTCATATATTCCTGCTTTGCATTTCCACTATCCAAGTACTTATTACACTTTCCTGTAGTTTAACAAATCTTTCCCACAAACTCTAATAATAGTAAATGTTAATGAGTGATTACTATGGACCAGGCTCTGCTCTAAGCCTGATACACAAATTAATTCAATCAATACTCACAAAACTGGATGAGGTAGGTGCTACTTGCATCTTGGTTTATAGTTGAGGAAAATAAAGCACAGAGAAGTAAAATAATTTATGCAAGATTACAAATACCAGAATTGGCAAAATAGGTGTTTGAGGCCAGCAACTCCATTCTTAAGTACTACAATGTCTGTGAGAGAACATGACAGTATAGACATTCATTTAACAAAAACTTTGCTTTAATTGTAAATAATTTCACAATTAAAGCAAAACAACAATAACAACCAACAATAAAACCCAAAAACTTGAGCTCCTCTTGAAAAATTCATAGATTCTTCTGCACAGGAGCCCATGTTTTCTATGATCTCTATTTCTTGTTTTTCTCCCTGATAGAAATTGTTTCCTTCATTATGATATCTGTTTAGTCACTGTAAGAATTAATGTTTGTGGTTATGGTTTATAAATCCCTTGGGACTAAGGATCATGCTTTTATTATTTACCTCTAGATTTCCAATATCAAGCAAAATATTCAGGCAAAATACAGGCCCTGGAAAAATATTTATTGGATGGATGAATGAATGCATGAATGAACTGAACAGAGACTGGTGAGACTGGAGAAAGTACATTCAGACTGGGAAAACTACCTAAGTTAAACAATTTCTAAGAGATTTTAATAAGAGTATTTTAGAATTATGTCTGGAATTTTTCTTGAAATCATAAACTTCTAAAGTTCCTCTAGTTATGTGATTTTTCTGATGTTAAATAGTACTTGCTGGGAGTAAGTAATGACACTTCTTAGCTGTACCCTTTGTTCACTCTTGAATTAAGATTTAAATGTCATTACTGATTTTCATCTTTTCTCTATTACCATGCAAGAAACTCATTCAGCCCATGACTATATGGTATGTGAGTGTACTGTGTCAACCTAAAACAATAAACAAAACCTGGAAACCTTTTTAATCAAGGGCATGAAGGTGGTTAATACTGGTGTTGCGGCAAAGACTCTAAGAACTTGTTACAAAGGTTAATGATGATGTGATTTCTGTTTACTGGAGAAATAGCAGGCTCTGGAGTCCTTGGTAGAAATTTGGTCTCTCTTTCCCTTCAGCATAGATTTTCCCTGCCCAGCAGAAATCAATTAATCTTTTTATGCCCAAGTTTATGCGTCTATAAACTGCAGGGCGCTCTTGCTACCTACACTCAGAAGAATGTTCTGTTAAATAATGAAGTCATGTCTGAGAAGCACTGTACAAAAACAAAGCATTATTATTTTTTTAATCAAAAATAGCTTGTTTTTCAGTTTCTAACTAGTCTGTGATAACTGAAGGACAGTCCAATATTTTCTTGACCCCTTTAACTGGGTATTCAAGCAGCTCTTAGGAATGATAATTTGCACACATAATACTATATGTAGTAAACTAGTTCATGCATAAACCTTTCATTTTTTAAGTACAATAAAAGAGAATTCTGTTAAAAAGAAAATGAGAGGGATACGCTTCACCTTCAGTATTTTCCAAGCTAAGCAAAATGACTTGCCCCTTTAGTGTGTTTAGATTCAAGAAAGTGAGTTTTACTATATATAGTAAAATTTGT
Organism: Taxidea taxus jeffersonii; assembly: GCA_003697995.1. NCBI lineage: Eukaryota > Metazoa > Chordata > Mammalia > Carnivora > Mustelidae > Taxidea > Taxidea taxus. The sequence continues at coordinate 15,387 of ML102380.1, read as the reverse complement.
ACTATATATAGTACAGAAAGGTAGTAAATATTTAAAAATCACTTATCGGGGAAGAACAAAAGTGTGATACTACTTTTTCTTAGATAATGAAATCTCTGAACTTTCAAGCAATAGAAATTTCATATAGAGCATTGGCACTTGAGGAAGCACTTGTATGCTGATGTAGCAAATCTTAACTAAATAGCCAATTGCTTACAATAGTACCAATCTGAACTTCTCTCTTCATTGTGAGATACAGTACAATTAATAGTGCTTTCAGGTTGCATTAAAAACTATTTCTCCACATTATGCAGTTATTCACTACCTCTGTTCAGTCCTCAATTACATTTGGAGTTTAGGATATTGCAGAAAATGTTTTTATGGGTGTGTACTCTATAAAATTCAATTAAATTCTAATTTTCATGAAGCAAATTCACTTTTTCTTCATGCCAGGCAGTTGAACAGAAAGTTGTCAGGGTTTTAGCTATAATAAGCTTTTATCAAAAGGTGTCCAGGGGTGCCTGGGTGGCTTAGTCAGTTGAGCTTTGGACTCTTGGTTTGGCTCATGTCATGATATCAAATTCCTGGGATCAAGCCCATTGTTGGGCCCTGGGTGAGTCTGCTTGTCCCTCTCCCTTCTCCACTGCCCTTTCCCTCCACCCCTGCTCATGCTCTCTCTCTCTCTCTTACATAATAAATAAAAATCTTGAAAAAAACCCAAATAAAGAAAAAATGTGTCTAGACAGGGAAGAACATATAATAAAAGTCTGAATTTAGTATAAGATGTTGTATTAAGATATATTTCATTATGATTTTCTTGAACTTTTCTCATTGACTCCTTATCTAATGGTCATTTGCATATTGTTCTTCTGAATCAAATTTATCATCTTAAAAATATCTTTGCTAAAAGACTTTATCCCCCTCTTGAAAATAGAAAAAGGATCTTCTTACAGTTCTTCATCTAAAAGCTTTTTTTTTTCAACTCTCTGCTCTTCAATGAACTGTGAAGAAATCTGAGGTCTTAGGAAGGGTTCTTTTTTTATCATTTTTTTAATTATTTTTTTTTCTCACCATAGCACATACCCTCTGCAATGTCCATCACCCAACCACCCTAGTCCTCCTTCCACCCTCCTTTCTAGCAACTCTTAGTTTATTTCCTGAGATTAAGAGTCTCTTATAGTTTGTCTCCCTCTCTGGTTTCATCTTCATTTTTCCCTTCCTTCCCCTGTGATCCTCTGTCTTGTTTCTCAAACTCGAAGAAGGGTTCTTAGCCCAAAGAATACCAATCCAATGTTACTGGTAGCCTAACTGGTCTTATTGACAAAACCTGGAAAAGGGAGGAGAAGTAAGGGTAAGGGTAAGAAGTAAGAAGTAAGGGTAAGACTAAAAGGAATGAGGATTTAAGTGAATTATGTTGTAGGAAAGTTAAGGAAGACTTTCAATACAGAGGTGAAGGTGAGTACAACAGAGAGCTTCTACTCTCTGATATCAAAAGTGTCCACCTTTATTTTGGAAGGAAGAGAAGACTAAGAATGTTTATCTTGAATTTGCCTATATGATTCAATCATTCCCTGGCACGAGCTCCCCCCTACTTACCAGAAACCTCCTCACACCCAAGAACATATGTTTTCAATTGGAAAGTGCTTGCAAGAAGACCACCTGCCAGCAAAGGGAATGTTTTCCCTCTCCCAGTGGGGGTCTTACAGACAGGTTTTAATGTAGCTAAACAGGAACAGAGCAAGAAGCCTGCAGGAATGATCTTACATCTTACAGTCTAGCTTGCTTATTGAGATTTTCCTTCAAATAGTGAAGGGAAATGTATAAGATATTAAAATGATCATTTTTATTCTGTCAATCCTCTACCAGAACTCTTAGTCCTTTCTTCCCTGTATCACCTCTCCATATTTCTTTATTCAGCCACATTTTGTGATGTGATCCAATGGTTTTAATTAAATGAATAAAATGTTTTAAAAGTCTCCATGGTTGAGTGTTATTACTCTAAAACAAATACAAAAATCTGTGATTATGAGGGTAGATGAAAACAAATCTTATTTTTTACACTGTGCCTATTATACATTAAAAGTACAGAGGGAATACCAGGCTGTTAAAGAACTAACATCTGAAACGTTTAAGTATTAAAGTTAGTACTTGAGCACCAAATGGCAACCTTCTGCACACAAAGACTAAAGTTGTTGGGGGAAACTGGGAAAGAGGGAAATGAAGGAGAGAAGAAATCTAATATCCTCAAAAGAGTTTAGGAATGGGGCCTTTCCTTACTTATCCTCCTGGTTTCTGCCATTTTCTTTTCACACATACTCAGTCATTCTATGAAGTGTAAACAGATGCTGGGAATTGGAGTTCTGGGGTTTGATAATTTTTTTTTCTTTTTTGAATAAAAGAAAAAAAACAGGATGAGGAAATCTCAGTCACCATATTGGGGAGAGAAAAGGCTGTGAGTAAAGGGGTCACCAGACATTTTATTTAATCAAATCAGTCTCATAATCAAATAGCTAGAGCGAGTGCTTCCTCCTCTGACTTAGTGGAGTCTTCCTCATTCCTCCATCCCATTGGAGGGCTTTATATTAACCTCACAAATCCAGAGAATGCAAGTAAAACAACCCCATCAACTGTGATAGTCTTGTGTGGGGGTCTGAGTGGACTGGTGCTCACGCCAACACAACAGGCATATTCCACAGGGATGAAAGTGATCTGAGACTCCCAGCTAAAGTTGACAAAATCTAGGAGGCAGGTGACAAAGTGGTGACATAGTCAATGATGACAGCCAAAAAGCAGTTCCAAACTAATATCACATACAAAGACTTGTACCAGCTCCATTCTGTATCCCATTGTTATGTGGTAGAAACAAACTGCAGCGAGGGGGGGAAAAGACTCATTCCACAGACCTTCACTGTTGTGTAATGAGATTACAATGCAATGTTGGCTACCCATGGGAGGTCTTTGAGCAATTCACCACCCAGGAACCAAAATGAACTAGATGAACTCTGTTTAAAACAATAAACTGAAGGTTCTGTATTATATTACCTCACCAGGCAAAAGTGAGGAGAAGAAATGGAATATAAGAAGGAAATAGGTAAATTTCCTAGGGTTACTTTCTCATGACACATTTCACTTGAGAATTCATAGGTCAGCACTGTTTTATAATAACCTGCTTTTAAAATAGCATGACAGAAGCATGTGTAATTCGTGTTTAGTGACTTGAGAACAATCTTTCAGTAAAAGAGTGTGGTTAAGTGCCTGCCAAGGCAACCCCTGGTCTATAATCCTCTAAAATAAGGGTGGAGAGTATTCCAGAAGTGTCCATTTCTTTCTCTTGTTTATTGTGGGAGAATCTATTACTTAATGTGAATTTTTGTTCTTTGTCTCAGAAGCCCCATTTTACGTGCAAATCATGAGGTTCATAACTTCTTGCTCTACAAAGAGGGAAATAAAATCTCTCTCTTTTGCCAAAGCAAATTAGAATTTATGAGATTTATTTTCATAAGTATAGGTAGTAGCCCAGAACCACACACTTCACCAAATCTGCTTCTTCTCTAGCGTGTCTCCATAATTAGAATGAAAGAAAAAATAGTGCTTGAAGATTAAATCTTTTGTTCAGAATACTCACCCTGTGTAAAAATGAATACTCAGGTTTTAGAACCAGGTGAATGTCTGAAAAAAAAAATCTCCATTTTTTTTTCTCTCATCATCATGACTGAATTGACCTTGAATTCAATCAATTTGACCTTCTCACTGTCACCTGGCCTTCCTATTCCTGCCTCTCCCTTCTAATCTCCCTCCTTCCTTCCTTCCTTCCTTCCCTTGGCAAACATTTATTGATGACCACTTACTCTGTGCTAGGCAGTTGTGCTAGGCTCCAGAGGTGAGAGAAAAATAATATAAAATAAAGGAAAATTTTCTTTTACATCTCACTTTATACACTCTTAAAATATTTGAAGATTCTCCCAAAAAATATGTATCATTTTTAAAGATATTCTAAAAGAACTTTTATAAAAAGTAATCATGTTATCCTAAAACACTACCTGACAAAAATTTTTTCTGTAAAGGGCCACAGAGTAAATATTTTAGGCTTTGTGGACCATATGGTCTCTGATGGAGCTACTCAGCTCTGTCCCTGAAGTGTGAGAGCAGCCATAGACAATACCTAAATAAATAAGTGTGGCTATGTTCTAATAAAACTTTATTTACAAAAGCAGGAGATAGCTCAGACCTGGTTCATGCTATAGTTTGCTGAATCCTGATCTAAAAGATTGAAACAAGGCTCTGGGTTCCAGGAAAATATAATCCAGCAATTTTTTCCAATAGCATTATGCACGAGACATAGTAAGCCATAAATTAAGTATCAGAGCACACTGATCTTAAGGAAACTATTAACCATCTCTGAACTTCAGTTCCCTTATTGACAAACTCTTATGAAAGCCTAATTAAATATTCTTTAGTGCTTTTCCAACTTTGAATTTTATATCTTATATCTTATATAAGATATCTTTTATAAGATATAAGATATAAGATAAGTTTATATCTTATCATATACCCTTTTATCATGTAACCAAGCTTATGAAGAATAGAAGTTCTTTGCTGAAATTTCTCTGATCAATATAAGTAAAGGACTGGTATCTCTTGCCATTGGTATGACCTAAAGTGTGGGTGCTGATGATCTGAGGAAAGTCAACTGGGAGTCCAGCTAAACAAATAAAAATAAGTCACATTTTCATTTAAGAAGCATTTTTATATACATTTTCACAAATAACCCACAATACAACTACAATGGATAGCAAGAATAGATATTTCCTTCATCTTTCAAATAAGGAAAGAGACAATAAGAGAAATTAAATAACTTGCCCATTGTCCCATATCTCATGCCTAAATGAGCAAAACATTAATGCCAGCCATGTTTTAATTCAGAGCTCTTCAAACCATGCCAGTCTTCTTCCAAAATACACACTTTGAATTAAGAACACTGCAACAGAAATGTAAAGTGATGGAGGTCAGTACAAATATGACTATTGAATTGTACCAATAAAGGTAGATGTTTTGCAGTAGAGTTCTATAGAGTAGGAAAACAAAACACACACCATAGAAACAATATATGATGAAGAAGCCACTTTCGCTGCCTGCAGCCCACACCAAAATACAAATCTCACACACAAGTATGAAGCACATAGTTCACATCGAGTTTTTCTATTTAGCCCACGATTTGAGACACTTCATTTTTATTTTCTAGGAGAAAGTATAATAATAAAACTATTAATATCTTTCCAATTAAACATCTTCAAAATAAAAATACATTTACAAATTGTACATTTTAAAAGTTATATTTTTTTCTGATTAAACTTGAAGCTTTTGACATTCCAGATGACAACAAATATATCAATTATTTCCAAAAAACTGTATTTTTAATGATTTACTTTTCACTTTTTTCTTTGTGTTTTTCACACCCCATCTGGTTTAATGCAGTCAATTTCCTTTTCTTTTTTGCCAAGTTTTAAAAAAAAAAGCACATGCACCATTCTGCATCTTCAAAGCATTTTACAAACACTACCAAATAGGAATTCTTTAGTGGTTTAAAATTAGCTCCTTCTTATTTTTCTTATGAGCCTCTAACATGCCTCAGTAAATAGTTTTTCTTCTATTGTTTAAAAATTTGTTTCCATATTTAAGTAAATATTATTTGTATGTCATCCATCATGTATTAAAGCATTTATATAGTCCGGGCTTTTAAGGACAAAAAATAATTAATGGTGAATTTTTGTTTTCATTTTTCCTGTGAAGCTTAACATTGGTTTACCACATTCTATGTGTCGAGCATTTTGTGGCTGCAGTGTATTTTAACAAACAAACAAAAGAAAAGGCAGTGAGTCTCTACCTTTTAGGAACACATGATTGTTGGGAATACAGGTACATGAATACCTCATTTCACTGAAGGCAGACAGATGAGTTCTACCTAACAATGATGGCGTGGAACATTAATACTTCCCAAGTCCTTACTGTGTGCAAGGCATTTTCTTAAAGCTCTTCAACACAATGAACTCAGTTAGTACAACAAACTAAAGGAAACAACCAAGTACTATGGATTTATGGTAGGGGGGATAGTATTAATTTCAACTGCTTGTCTAATATTTGGCCAAGTTTGTGAGCATTTCAAATACTTCTCAAATAATTTTTTCTTTCATTGACTCACACAATGGTCTTATCAGCTACTTTTATGCCATATTTTTCTTATTTCCCTCATTTAAATTTATAGTTTAGAAGACCCCTGCTATGGGCTGAATAGGTACTCCCCCCAACCAAATATTCCTATGAAAATCCTAACCCCCTAGTGTCTGAGAGTGTAATTCTATTTAGAGATAGTCTTTAAAGAAGTAATTAACTTAATCTGAGGTCATTAGAGTGGGCCCTAATCCAGTATGACAGATGTCCTTTTAAGAAGAGAATATTTAGACACAAATGAGTACAGAGGAAAGTCCATGAGAGACACAGAAGATTGCTACCTACAAGCCAAGGAGAGAGATCTCAGATGAAACTAGCCCTGCTGACACCTTGATTTAGGCCTTGCAGCCTCCAGAACCATGACAGAATAAATTCTTATTGTTTAAGCCACCCAGTCTATGGTGGTATTTTGTTATGACAGCCTGAGCAGAGTAATCAACCCTAAATTGTATGTTTACTATAAGAATTTTCATCATACTTACTTCTATTTTATTTGTCCTGTATTTTTAAAATAATCCTTTGTAAAAGGACACAATATTCAAAAATAAAGACTTAAAGGAAAAACCAGACCCCATAATCATTACCAGGACACCAACACACTGAGTGAACTTAACCCACTTACATGGAAAGGGCCATTGTACATTCCCAGCCCTGATGATAACTCTGATGATTTAAATCCCTTTTAATTTGTCCTTTAAAAAGTTTAAATAACAAATAGATCAAATTCACATGTCATAAGAAGGCATTTATTAAGAGTTGGGAAAAGAAATCAGATGGTCTCTTGTCCTTTTCCAACTCTTCTTCCTAAGTGATAGTTCATATGATTTTTTAGATTCTATGCATTTTTCTAAGACATTGATATTAGTTGTGAGAGTAGTCTGGGCCAGAAAATAAATATTTTAAGAAAGGTTGTTTAGAATAAAAAATTGTATAAATTATTATTAGAATTATTATTTTTTTTTAATTTGGAGCACTTCCTGAGGTAGGAGGGAGCAATTAAAAGACACCCTTGTTTTCTTTGGACTCTCAGAGGTCTTCAAATTAAATATTCTCATAGCCTATATTCTGAGACTTGGCCTGAACAGAAAATACAAAACATGTCTGCTTAGAATTCAGAGGTTTTAGTGATGACAAATATGATTAATAAATAATATTAAATTACTTATTTTTTCTGTTTCAAGCACCCCCTCCTATCAACAACTACTGCTTCTCTCCCCTCTTCCTTGGCAGGGATTCTAATTCCTACCATCGCTCCCTGAAACCTTGCATGGCAAAAATACTATACTTCCTAAACATACCCTAAAGGAAATACTTTGCATGTGTGTGCGCGCACACTCGTGCTTGTGTATGCATGCCAATGATTTTATTCACCTGAAACATTTCAGCTCTCTTTTCTCCCTTTTCTTTATTCTCCTGAGAATACATTTTTAATTATTATTAATTATAAGCCTTTTTGAACTATAATAGACCACAGAAGCACATACATTCAAATTTTATTTTTTACAATTAATAATCTATTTAATCTAGATTTACAAATTTACTGTTCTGAGGTTAAATTTTTTTCTTATAATTTTTAAATCTCCTCTGTATTATCCTTGTTTCTCTTTTCATGCATGACAATTATTTGTGTGCCTTTGTATCTTGGTCATATTTACTAAAGTATTATATTAATTTTTTCAAAATATGAGATTTTTTGGTTTTTATTCATCAATTTTTCATTTTCTATTTTCTAGTTAGTTGGTTTATGCTTTCATTTACATTAATCCCTTTTTCCTATTTTATGCTCATTTTGTTTTGTTTCTCTAGATTGTTTTAAAAGCATAGATTATTTATTTTTAAATCTCTCTCTCTCTTTTTAAAGATTTTCTTTATTTATTAGAGAGAAATAGAAAGTGAACACGAGTGAGGGAGAGAAACAGAAGGAGAGGGGAAGCAGACTCCCCATTGAGCAGGAAGCCTATCCCAGGACCCTGAGATCATCACCTGATTTGAAGGCAGAGGCTTAACTGACTGAGCCACCCAGGTACCCCTTTAATTCTCTTTTTAAATAGATATACTTAAGTTCATACAGTTTCTTCTCAGTTTTGCTCCATATTCCCCTAGTTTTGTTATATAACACTTTTCATATGTTTATTTGGTTCTGAATAGTTTACAAGTTCCCTACTGACTTTCACTTTAACCTAATAATTATTTGCGTGTGTGTGTATGTGTGTTTGCACACATGTATATGTTTAATTTCCTTATACATGGAGATTTTTTGAGTAGTGGAATTTCTTAAAATTGTTGATGAATAAGTAAATGTAGCCTGTATAATATCACCTTTATGGAATTTGCTGACATTTTCATTGTGGTCTAGGGCATGATAAACTTTTTGTGGCTGTAGTCTGTGTGCTTGAAAATGATATGTAGCTTCATGCACATGGTACAGGCCTTTTTGTATAGCTACCCAGTCAGGCTGGTTAAGTGCATTACGTAACTCCTCCATACCCCTCCTTATTAGTGGGTGGTTTCTTGGTTGGTTTCTGAGAGAGGGATGTGCAGGCTCTCACTGTGATTATCAATTTGCCCATTTTACTCTGTAGGGCTATAGTGTTTGCTTTACATATTCCCCTCTGTGGTACTCCAGCTAACCAACTTGTTGGTTGCCCATGGCCCTGTGCCCGCCCACCCCCCAGTGTCTGTTACTGAGATGATAAAACAGGTTTGCTATTTCTTGCATCCAGTGACAGAATTTCTCTTGCACATTTTGAATTCTTCTGCTTTCAGGATTTCTTTACGTATTCCAGTCCCCTGAGAGTTCTCAGTTTTAAGCATTAAGTATGTAAAAAGTGAAAAAGGTGGGAGGGAAGGCTAAATAAAGCATTTTCTCATTTCAGTCCTTTCAAGATTGAGTTCAAGAGTTACTCTATATCAAGTCTGATGGCCTTTCTCTTCCATTACCCAAGCCTCCCCTCTGATCCTGCCACCACTTGCCCCAACTTTCCAGCTCCACCAATTTTGTTTCAGTTTCTCAAAGCAGAAAGTTCTTTCCTAACACATGACTTTTACACATCAGGGTTCTCTGCCTGGAATTGCCGTTTTCTCTATAATTTTACCTATTAACCATCCTTATCCTTTAGAAATCAGGCTAAATGGCACTTACTCAGACACTTGTTGGATAATCTAATATAAATCAGTTCTACCTTCTTGCAGTACCTATACGTTTTTTGGTAATGCTCTTCAAAATCATGTATTTTTTTAAAGATTTTTATTTTATTTATCTGACAGACAGAGATCACAAGTAGGCAGAGAGGCAGGCAGAGGGAGAGAGGAGGAAGCAGGCTCCCTGCCAAGCAAAAAGCCTGATGTGGGGCTCGATCCCAGGACCCTGATATCATGACCTGAGCTGAAGGCAGTGCCCCTAAAATCATGGATTTTAAAAAATATGATTATTTACTTGTTTATTCCTTCTTCCCAATTGTTTCAAACCCTAATTGTATGGGGACTATATCTATTTGCTCCTTACTATATTCCCATGCCAAGATAGGACCAGCAACATGGTAAGTATCAGAAGAACATTTGTTGAATAAATGAGTACCTATAGATTGAGGAAGAATCACAAGCACTGTCTAAGGTTAAAATTCCACATAGATATGACACATTCCATCTTAAAGAGATGTACTTATTCTGAGAAATTAAAAGAATCATAATAGCTTCAAGTAATAGTGCCAAGCATTTTAAATTCATTATAGCTAATCTTTATAATAACACTGACATTTACAGAAGAGTAAATTGAAGATTAGGGAAATTAAGTAACTTACTCAAGATCAAGTTATCTATAATAGCAGAGCTGGAATTCAAAACTAGACGTGTTTATTTCTAAAACTTGTCCTTTCTCTCCACTACAATTCTATGCACCATTAGGTAACATTTGGTAATCTAAGAAATACAATTAACTTTATTTTGAAAGCAATTTATTTTAAGGAAACTCAAGTGATACTTTCAGATTTGAACTTGATTCACAGTAAGGAAAATACAAAATGTAATTATCAATTTAGATTTTCTTTTCAAATTTTAAACAGCTAAATAAACACTCAAAGATATCCTTTCAGACTAGGTCTTCAGATTCTTGTGGCAGAAACTCTCTAACAAATTTTATTGAGTTCAATTTACCAAAGTGAATAGGCATGACCACAGGATTTAATGGGAACATAGAAGTACCAGTTTTTATTTCTCCATTAAGGCCATGTGGATGGGCTCCATTTAATACTTCCTTCAGTCTCACCCTGCCATGCATTAAAATAACAACTCAAGTCAATTTCGGCCATTCGGTAATGTCACATAAAATTGACAAACAACTGGACAATTGCTCAAATATCTGGATGATTGATGACATCTATGACTAGCCTGATGGAACACTTGAGCATCTTAAAAACAACCTAAAAGATGTCTTGGTCTGATTCTTTAAGACAAGCATGAGAAAATATATAGTTGTCTTTAAGACCTTTCTTCACCTGCCTAATATTCTAAACGTGTCTCATAGGGAGATGAACATTGTGTGTGTGTGTGTGTGTGTGTGTGTGTGTGTGTGTGAGAGCATGTTTTACATTCCTAGCATCCTTAGAGGAGTTTTATTTATTTAGTTTCTGTGGCTGAATATTAAAATAAAAATGAAGAGATCAACTTGGAAAGATTTTTATAAAAACAATAGATTCACTCCACCCTTATTACAGCATTATTTTTACTTAACCAGTTTTCTAAATTATTTTGCAATAGAAACAATAAAGAGAAGGTATAAAAATCTAGAACCTAATAAGTGGTAAAAATTCAAAAAGAAAAACTTCAGTAGAATTTAAAATATCAATATAAAATATACCCATATAAAAAAAATGTGAGATGACCAAGCCCATGAAATAAACACATAAAAAGAGAAACTGAGTATAATACCTTTTAAGGAGTGTCTCACATAAAAGCCAACAACTCAATTACTACACTAATAGACACCAAAAACTCACAATATAAGAATCAGCAATTGTCTTAAACTTGATTTTCCTCGTGCTCATTAAAATAATTTTTATTTTGTTTTTCCAGATTACTGCTTTTGTATGTTAATTTCATTTACTTTTTAAAATTTTTAATCACTTTTGAAGACGTTCATTCCCTGTATAAAGCAGTCCATCATATCTTCCCTACATGGGGCATACATGAAAAGCATTCAGTGGGTTTCTTGTAAACAAATAGAAACAAGCATAAAATGGCCATTAAGATCCTTGGTCTGCAGCTATACTACTTACCCATTTAAATCACACACACAAAAGACATATACAATCCACGTATAAAAGATTGCCTCTAATTTTTATTTGGAGAGTTTCTATCAGAAAATTTATTTAATCTATCTGTGCCTTTGTGTGCCTCACTGACAAATGAAAATATCAACCTAACAATAACTCAATAAGGTCACTATGAAATTACCATTAGGTAATATACACAAAGCAATAGTATCTGACACTGAGAAAATGCTCAAAACCATTAGGAAGGAAAAAAAAATACTGGTGTATTTAGTATCAGTTTTGTAAATGAGGTTCTATGAATATTTAATAAAAGAACCAGTGTACCTAGAGCCAACTTTTTCACAGAAATAAGAATGGAAGAAAATTAGACAGACCACAAGGAAGAAGATGACAGGAATAAAGTACAGGGAAAACTGTATGTTTTTTTTATAGTGCTAAAGGGTTATAAAGGAAAAGACACTACGCTGAATATTTCACAAACTTGTTCTTCATGCCTTGATAGTTTCTGTCCCCTACTTTATATCATGAAACTCAAATATCATTACAATTCAACCTTTTCTCTGACTTCATCTTTAGTGTTCCCCTCCCCTTGCCTCCCATTCAGTATTGGACAAAATAGTTCTACCTCCATCTCTCTTCATTCCTTTTGCTTAGAGGGTATGACAATGAACGGGTTTTTTCCTTTATCCCACTCTTCTTTCTCCTTCCATGATGCCTGTCTACTAGACAAGCAGTTGTTAACCTCAATTCTTCCTTTCCCTACTCTTGTCCCCATACCACTACCTTCAACTTCTGTGCAAGTCCTTCAACTTTTTATGATGTTGGTAATTTACTTTGATCATTCTCAAAATATCAGAAAGAATTTCTTTGTTCTCACCTTTAAAAGTCAATAGGCCTTAGAGGATCTACCTTCAAAACGGAATATCTATTACAATTGTGTTCTCCTTTAAGTTCTCAACATCATCTTACTAGTTAAAGACTAAGCATTCAAACTTGGGCAATTTAACATAGACTGAAGAACATCTCATTCCAAATCTATGCTTTCAATATATGGTTGTCACTGGTGCTACATTCATCGTGCCTGGAGCATTTCTTTGATTATGCCAGTTATTTTTAAAAACATTTTGGGCAAGCCTGAGTGGCTCAGTCGTTTAAACATCTGCCTTCAGCTCAGATCATGATCTCAGGATACAGGGATGCAGTCCTGCATCAGGCTCCTTGCTCAGTGGGGAGCCTGCTTCTTCCTCTGCCTGCTGCTCCCCCTGCTTGTGTGCACTTTCCCTTTCTCTCTCTGACAAATAAATAAACAAAATCTTTAAAAAATTAAAAAAAAAATTTAAACATTCTCCCAAATACAAACTCAATACATTTTGTAGTATTCATCAACTTATGTTTGTAGACTTTTCTCTAGTGATTTTAATTTTTACTGTTATAACAAAGCTACATGATTAAAAGTTTCTTTCTTCTACCTTTTTCTTTCTTACTCTGTGTCCCTCCATATGTGATTTTTCCCCTCATAATCATTGCTGATTGGCACTGAGCTTATAATTTAAGACTCAGACTATGTATCATTTTTTTAATTGAAAATTCAGTTCTCAGGCTTAGATAGCAGGAAACATATGTAATACAGTTTTTTGTTATTTACAGCCTCTTCCATAATGCTCTGTATCTATCTGGTAAGTAAAACATGTTTAATGAATGTACAGACATACCTGTCTTTAGGCATACATTTGTGTTATCACTATGTGCTCTAGAATAAAGCTCTTTGAGAGAAGGGACTTTGAGAGAAGGGGCTTTGTCCTATATTTCACATTTCATTTCTCAACAGTTCCCAGAATATTCCAAAAACACCTTAAAGAAGGGAAATACATTTAATTTTATTTTGATTGTTGGTTTTGAATAGAACATATTGTTATATCTCACAGATTGAAATATGAAATGACAACTAGCATGGTCAGAATGAGCCATTTCCAGAAGCCTAATCTGAGTTATCAGAAATGGAATTTCAGCAACAGGAATAAGAACCACTGTAACCACAACCAGATTTGAGCAAAATATGATAGGTCTTACACTCAAAAAAGCTCAGCCCTTGTGATTGAAAAAAAAAAAAATCTAAGCAGGCCAATTAGGGAAATGGTCAGACAGGAGAAAAGAGTCACTTAGTGCTACTGGTAAGTTCTGCAGCAGGAGATAGAAGGTGGGGGATTCTGAATGTCAGCTTGTGCCGAAAGGGGCTTAAATATTCATGTCAACCTTTCAAGAAGGGATCCACTAATATTTCCTTCTCCCACACACATAGTTTTAGAGATAAATACAAGAAAGTAGACAGAGGAAAGAAGATTTCCCTTTTCTGGCACAGTGAATACAAATGCTATCATTATGTTTTGATAGCAATCTAGTGAAGTGTCTCCACCTGTTCTTATCTTGGTAAGAAGCTTTTTGGAGGTGATTGACAATTTATTTTTTTAGGATTAACTTTAGACTCACCAAATCTCCAGTTATATGAGCCAATTTCTTAAAATTCTCTTTCTCTCTCTCCATCCTTTCATTCCTCCTTCCCTCCTTCTTATTGCTTCTGTTTCTCTGAAGAACACTGACTAGTACATTCTGCTAATGTACTAGTAATGTAAGTACTAGAATGTAAGTACATTCATACTTGAAGAAAACTTTCATCACTATTTTGAAATTTTGAAATCTCTCTGCATTACCGTCAAAATGTTGAGATGATACTGGTCAATGAAAGAACAGAAAGAGAAAGAGAACTGTTAGATTTAGGAAGAATTGCATTTTTTAAGGACCATTTAAGTAGTCAAAGGACTACTGGTCAAGGACCATTCAAGTTAGTCAAATTCTGGTTAATGGTAAGAAAGGAATTTCCAACAAATATAAAAAGAGTGATTAATGCTCTTCTGCCATTTGCTACTTTTTGTGAGAACAAAGTTTTTTATAGATTGGTGACTCTCAAGATTTCAGAGAGGTGATCATTAAAGAATCCTGATTAGAAATTTGGTGAAGGTACTTCAACCATAAATTCTAAAATAAAAGTTATAGCCACATTTACAAATACAGCTTTCTTAGTAGAAAAAAAATCGAAAATGTATTACTTGAAATTCATACACCAAAGTGTTTAGTTTCTTTCCTAACACTTTGTATTTTTTATCATTTGTTGTATTTATATGACCTAAATAAAATTTAATTTTTTAAAAAAACAGGATCAATGTAGACTCTCTAAACACTTCCATCCCAATTTATCCCTGTAAGTCACATAAATATTATGAATTATGATATGTCATAATATGAAAAATGTTGGGAACACTGTTGAAAAGAATAAAAAACTGTTCTTTTCTAATAGCAATAAAGAATCATTAAACTTTACAGAACCAAAAGGACATTAGAAATGTGCATATAATTTTGCTCAACACATTGTACATGGGTGGCTTTGTATTTCATAGCAGGAAGTGCTTCAGATATGTTTCAGACTTCAAAAGCTTTCAGATACAATTACCTCATTACAATGGACAAGAATAGGCAACACTAGATAGATGGAGATTCTGTGGAAGATTGTTGCAATAATCCAGGTGAGAGGTGATGCAGTCTGAATAAAGATAGTGACCATGGTGATAGAGAAAAACAGGAAGCGTTGGTTTATATTTATTAATTAGAATTAATAGAACTTTTGGTTGTTTGACGTGTGGATTCATGAAGAAGGAGGGGAAATTAAGGTCTCTGGGTTGAATAATACAAATTGGCAACAGTCCCTACAAGAAGCACTGTTACCTGAATATGGTATAGAACTACATTCATGCTAGTTCTTGCCCTCTTCATCCTCAGTGCTTGATGGTGGCCCTCAAGTCTTGTTCTCAAAGAGTCTAAGGAACACAAAAAGACTAGCAGGTTTTTTTGTTTGTTT
>RCUC01133453.1:0-50223 GCA_003697995.1 Taxidea taxus jeffersonii | reverse complement strand
CAAAGGGGGCTCAGGGTCTGGCCCCACTATTGAGGAGGTGGATTAGGGTCCTTACCTTCGTTGCTCCCTGTTTCAAGTTAGAAGTGACCTGCGGGCCTTGCTGTTGCACTGGGTTTTTTTCTACCTTCTGTCTTCTACTATTTTAGTTCATTCTAAAGTTAGGTTGTTACCTGGTAGTATTTGTCTTTATTATTTCTTTCTAGTATACCAGTGTGTTTGGTAGAAGTTTTTGCATTTAAAGTAACTGGTACTGTAAGTCTTTTTTTTTTTTTTTTTTTTGGTCTGTAAAATGAGTAAATACTGCCACCCTCTGTCCAATTTTGCTGTGTAAACACCAGAACTCTTGGAATGTCAATTTAGGTTTGTTTGTTTGTTTTTTATAATTTGTATACTTCATGATAAAAAATAAAATGTTAAAAATATGAGTCTGTTTTTATTTGAGGGGGGATAATGGGCTCTTGGAATATCTGAATTGCGTAGACCGGTGAAAGGGACAGTACTTCTGAAGAGATATGCACTGTGAGGAGCCATGTTTTGGCTACTTATGTTGGGACTTAATTGTAGGTTGCAAATGACGTCTGTGCTAGAAAGTTCTAGGTGCCCATTTTCCTGGGTGCACCTTTTTTAGGGGAAAAGTAGGGATGGGAGCTGCAAAAAAATGGTTTGAGGGATAAGTTATTGTGGGTTTACAGGCAGTGTTGGGGGTTCATGGCTCCTTATTTGCTTGCTCTTAATGTGTGCAGAGCCCTTAATTTGTCCCTTCTGAGCTATGAGTCTTCTAGTCTTTTATTTAGGTTATGATTGATAATTCGGGGTGTGTAAAGTAGCAAAAAGGAGATGCAGATACAGTGTAGCTTTGTAAATCCCGGTTGGTGACCAAGTGCCAATTATTTAGCCTTAGTTTTGGTTGTCGCACTTTAAAACAAAGCAATTTGTCTGAATGGCCTCACTTTAAAAGTTCTACATCATTTTGAGCAGAAATGTGGGATAGACAAGCAGTATTTTCAGCCAATGTCACTCTGCTGCAGTTATCCCAGCAAGGGCACGGAGGGGGAGAGTCTGAGGGTTTCGGGGGCTTGCCAATGAAGCAGGTTCTTAGCTTCACCCCAGTAATCTTCAGTAATTCTCATCTCCCCTCCTTCTAATTAGGTATATAAAATTTTTTTTCATAGATTAGCATATGGACGTGGTCACTTCAACTACATCCAGGGTAAAATTAGCAACAAATGTTTTTTTCACACTGCCTCAACACTGTTGATATTGGGTCCTGTCTGGTTCTAAGTGACAGTTTTACCCCAGTTCTAATGATCAGTCACCTCCTTTTCCTTTTAGGGAGAGTCTCAAAACCATAGGAACTTAAAGTAACATCCAATTTAATTATGAAGGAGGAGCTGAAAGGAGTAGAGCATAGAGCTGGGAAGATCAAGGAAATGGGCTTTCTGCTTCTTTCCCTAGCAGTTAGATTAAAGGTCCTTAACATTTTCCTTAGCCTGGTAGAATCCCAACCTCCTGCCTTCCCAAAACAGGCTGGAAAGAACAACTCCAAAATAGAAAATTAAAGTTCAATTTCTGTGTTTTGCTGAAACTTCACCCTGTGGGGGGAAAATCCAGTGTTTTTAGGAATGACAAAGTAGAGGACGCCCTCCTTGAAAGCTTGTAAAGGAAAAGGAATATAGTAAGCTCTTTTGTTCCTGGACCAAGTTTCAAAGGCCTGCTTGACTCACAAAATAAGTGAACTATGTACTACTATAGCCTCCCACCATAGGCCTTAATAAGTACAGTTACATTGCTGCAGCAGCAGGAATTGCAGGCTTTCTTACCTTCCCCACCCCACCCCCCACCTGCCAGGTAGTAGAGGGACTACGTGTCGCAAGCTCTGGAGACATGTTTCTCCAACGTGGTGGTGTATTAAAATCATCAGGGGAGGCTAAAAAAATACCACTAGGAGCCTAGTCTTTGTGGGGTGGGCTAAGGTACTCAAGTGTTTCCTATGTGCATACAGAACCTGATTGCATCAGAAGCTGCTCCTGATTACATTTTTAGAGGGCTGGGGCATGGGAGAGGGAGGAAGCTGTCAGTGCTCCAAGGAGCAGCAGGTAGTGGGAAGAGGGTTTCTGCTGTGAATGGGAACGCAAAGGCTTGAAAGTTGTTGAAAAGAGTATTAGAGGTGAGGGAAATCTCCCAGGACAAATGGGTCAAAAAAAAGAATCCCTGAGGCTGGGATGTGGTTCTTTAGGAAGCAACATGAGAATATGAGAATTCAGGGGCACCTGAAGAGCATGCAACTCTTGATCTCGGGGTCCTGAGTTTGAGCCCCACATTGGGTGTAGAGAGTTAAAAACAAAACAAAACCTTTTAAAAAAAACAAATTTTGAAAAAATCAAAATCTTCCAAATATTCAAAAAAAACTTTTGAAGTATATGAGAATTCATTGGTTCCCTGCACATACACACATCTTGGAACTTAAGGCAAAGTTACTTTGCAACATCAACTTTGGGTGGAATTCAGTCCTTGGGAGCTGAGAAATGTACCAAATGAACGAGTGAATACTATAGGATTCTTGGAAGAGATTTTTTTGTTTTTATTATTTATTTTTATTCCTAAACTCTACATCCAACTTGGGGCTCAGACTCCCTACCCCAAGATCAAGAGTTGCATTCTGTACCCACTGAGCCAGCCAGGCACCCCCGGGAGGGATTTTTTGATAGAAGTCTGAAATCGTGGGCAAGGGAGGTCAGATGAAAGGCGATTGCAGAAGTAAAATGATATATTTCGTACACCCACACGGGCCTTCTTCCAAATTTTAATCAAATTATGTACCAAATAATTTAATCAAATTATTTTAATTAAATTATGTGCCTTAAGGCTGATTTTGGGGGTGCCTGGCTGGTTCAATTAATAAAGCCTGCAACTCTTGATCTCAGGTGGTGAGTTCAAGCCGTATGTTGTATGTAGAGATTACTAAGGAAAAAAAAAAAGGACTGATATCCTATGGTCCAGAACCCCTAACTCATCCCCTCACCTAAGTGTCTTTCTCTTAGGATGAGATGAGGATGCCAACACACATCACCAAACATTAACTGCATTTATAAATGAGGAGCTATAGAAGGGTCCAGGAAGGTGGGATTTGGGATAATTTATGAGTTGATGGATTAAGTGGCCAAGAGCAAATGACTAGATTTCTGGGGGAACAAAACTAGCAAAGGGAGAACAGGGCCTGGATGTTGCTACACCACCATCATTTGTTTTGCTTCCAACCCCCCTGAGATATATAGTGCTATTTAGAAGTGTACGAACGGAGTGAGTCCACTGTTTCTGGCCCACTCCCAGGCCATGCATGGCCCAGAGGACATGAAACAGGAGATGGGGTGTAGTTTAATGGGACTAGTTTAGCTTAATGGAGTACTTTAATGGTTTTGTGTTTTAGTAGTGTAAGAGAAGAAAAGTGCTGCAGATCGGTTGCACAGCAATGTGAATATGTTCAACACTACCGACTTTACACTTAAAGAGGTTAGAATGCTTTTTTAAGTTATCAAATGGGGAGCACCTGGGTGGCTCAGACCCTTAAGCTTTCGCTTTTGGCTCAGGTCGTGATCCCAGGGTCCTGGGATAGAGTCCCCCATCGCATCGCTCTCCCTGCTCATTGGGGAGCCTGCTTCTCTCTTTGCTCTCCCCCCTGCTCATGCTCTCTTTCTCTCGCTCTCTCGAAAATAAAAATACTTGGAAAAAATAAGTTATCAAATGGTGTATTTTTTTCAAATGGTGTGTTTTATTTATTTATTTTTTTAAGATTTTATTTACTTATGCATGAGGCACAGACTGAGAGAGCAAGAGAGGAAGGCAGAGGGAGAAACAGGGTCCCCGGTGAGCAATGCGGAATTCGATCCCACAATTGTGGGACCACAACGTGAGCCAAAAGCAGACCCCTAACCGACTGAGCCACCCAGGAACCTTCAAATGGTGTGTTGTTTTGTTTTTTTAAGATTTTATTTATTAGAGAGAGAGAACGCAAGCAAGGGGACCGGCAGGCAGAGAGAGGGAGAGGGAGTTGCCGACTCCCCGCTGAGTAGAGAGCCTGACGTGGGGCTCCCTTTCAGCACCTGGAGATCACGACCAGAGCGGAAGGCAGACGCTTAACCATCTGAGCCGCCCACGCACCACTCAAATGGTGTTTGTTTTTTAAAATTGTTTATTGTATGCCATTTATATCTTAAAGCTGTTTTTTAAAAGATATTAAGGTCTGCGGGCTGCAGTGGATTGCGAACTCAGATTTCGCTGGCTAGACGAAGCGGGTGACAGCATCCCGGAGGGACCCGGATCCCAAGCGGGCACCGGTGACGACGAGCCTCGGTCCCTCGGTCAGGCACTGGCCGGCCCTGGGGAAGCCGCTTCGGAAGAGAGCACCTCTGCGCATGCGTCTGGCCCGGCCAGTCGAGAGGAAAAGTCCCCCGTCTTTTGTTTTTCAAAATTAACAAAATATGCCCATATTTGCTCGGAAGCGTGTGACACATTCACCCCTGCCTCTCCTTCCTTTGATTTATTCCTATTTGGCTGAACGACCGGGACGACGCCGTGGGTGGAGCCCGGCATGGACGAAGACAGCCATGCCTGTCAGGCCCCCAGCCGCACGCCGCTATAAATAGCCGGGGACTAGGCGCTGTCGCTCTCTTTGTGCGATGGTGTGGCCGGGCGTGCGTGCGGGAGTGCTGGGCTGCGCCCTCCGGGCTGCAGGGCTCCCTGCCCCACACCCGGGGAGGCGATGGCCGCGGCGTCCTGCGAGTAGGGGCCCTGCGGGTGAGGGGGCCGCTGTCTCGGGCTGAGCAGGACGACCGCCGCTCTTCGAAACTGACCCAGCCCAGGGCAGGGGGGACGCGGCTGGCGTCGCTCCAGCCTCTGCTGACTCCCTGTTTCTTCCCAGGCCCCTGGTCCCCGCAGGCGTGTCCGCAGTGCCACGAGGGTGAGTGGATTGCGCGGGATGGAGTGGCTGGCGGTGGTCCTGGGGGAAGACGGGGGTAATGATGAACCCAGGTGACTCTGAGTGTCTCGCTGACGCCATCACCGCAGCGCGCTGACCATCTCCCTCCCCCGGGCGGGGTTTTCCTAAGGGGTGGGCTGGGGAGAAGCTCGTGGCCGAGAACCTGTACTAGTAACGAATCCCTGTGTTTTCTCCACTAGGTTTCTTAAGATGTCCGCCGGGGTGTTAACCGTTGAATAAAGGTGATTGTTAGGTATGAGGGGCTTCTCACCATTTTATCCTGTCTCATGGAGTCAGTGTGGAATCTGTTTTCTAATGGGTACGCGAAGCAGTGCAAGTATTTTGCCTGGTGATTTTCTAAGGACTGCATTTTGGTTTACTTTTTTTGTGTGACTGTTACAAAACTCTCGTAATTCCCCATGTTTTGTTCAACTGTGGTTCAGTCTACTGCTGTACATACTGGGCTTCCCTGGTGGCAGTATTTTTTGCAGTTCTGAGGCTGCCGCCCCCCCCCCCCCACCAACTTTACTCTCTCCCACTTCCATGGGGCAGTTGTCTTCAGTGATCCAGGTCTCCTTAAATTGGGAATGATGATTTCTCAGACTAGAGTCTCTGATGCTGGTCTTGATGTAAAAAATTGAATTCTGACTCATTTGGAGAACTGGATACTTGAGTCTCAGAATGGGCCTACAGGGGAACCTTAACTTTGCTTGTCTTTCTCATTGGTTGTCTGTCCTGTTTTCATTTTTCTAGCGTGATTATTCTGGAAGCCTAGCTGGGGTCACGCCCCTTCAGATTAGGCACTGGTCTGGTGGCTGAAGGGCTTAAGTTTTGAATATCCCTCTTGGAGAGATGTCTGTGATGCCTAGGTAATGGCTCCTGCCACTTGAACCTGCAGGCTGTGATGAGAAGAGCCACATTGTTTCTCTATGGCTACTATGGTGAGTGCCCTTTTTTCCTACAGCCCCAGAGTGGTAATGATAACCTTTTTGGACCATTAGCATTTCTCTGAGGATCTTTGAAACCATTGATTTACTTATGTCTTTCCCTGCCCACCCAGGTTCATGTCTTAATTCCAGTTGCTTGTATGGTTCTAATATGTGTTTTATGGAATTTCAGGTGTTGTGTTAACACAGGATATCTCCTATCTGGTGTTGGGCAGATCCTACGAACTTCCATCTAGCTTTCCTGCATTAACCTGTGTGAGCAGCAGCTGTCAACTTACTGGAAAAATGAAACTGCCCAGAAATTTAGATGCTTAAATATTTTTAGAACAGTGAGATTTCTTTAACAAAAACACTTCTTTTTATCAAAAGAATTCTAATAAAGCATTTTAAAACAAAATAAGTTTGGTTTCCATAAAAACAAGGTGGTATGAAAAGATGTAGGGAGGTGAGAGGTAACTGAATGAATGAACATCACAGCTGACAGCTATACATCTCTACCACTGTATACAAAAAGCTAAAACTAGGTTGACACGAAAATTAAGGGTTTTAGGTGGTGTGCCACAGGATTTTAATGGACTAGGTGTTAACAAATAAGGTTTTTAGGGTGTTGAAATACTGACACACACAAAAAAGAAATACTGACACAGGTGCTTAATTTGCCTTTTGAAGAGTCAGTGGAAACAAATGGTCTTTATTTTAAAAGCATATACCCATGGTGGTTGCCAGGGGCTAGGGAAAGGGGTAAGTGGGAAGTTTTGGATATAGAATTTCAGTTTTAGAAGATGTAAAGAAGGGGTGCCTGGGTGGCTCAGTGGGTTGAGCCTCTGCCTTCAGTTCAGGTCATGATTCCAGAGTCCTGGGATCAAGCCCTGCATCACTCTCCCTGCTCATCAGGAGACCTGCTTCTCCCTCTCCCATTTCCCCTGCTTGTGTTCCCTCTCTGTCAAATTAAAAAAAAATTAAACCTAACAACTCTCTGTAAGGATAGGTACTCTCACCCACTGACAAATGAGGAAACTGTGATAGAGTGGATATGTAACCCAGCCAAAGGGAATCAGTCTTGCTCCAGGATCTCGACCAATCCCGTATACTTCCTCTGTGATACTGTTGACCTAGAAAAATGCACTTAAAAATAGAAGTTCTCATATATAGCACCTAGAGACACCCATCAACACAAATGAAGTTTTTTAAGGTTTTTCCAAAATAGAAATGGACAGAAATGTATATGGAAGGGTGCAATCTAAATTACAGGAGAAAACATGAACAAAAAAGATTAAGGTGCAGGGGCACCTGCGTGGCTCAGTTGGTTAAGCAAAGACTTAAATCAGGTCATGATCTTAGAATCCTGGGATCAAGCCGGGCAACAGGCTCCCTGTTCAGCAAGGAGATTGCTTCTCCCTCTCCCTCCGCTCCTGCCCCCTGCTGGTGCTTTTTCTCTCAAATAAAATCTCTTAAGGGCACTTTGGAGGCTCAGTCATTAAGCATCTGCCTTGGGCTCAGGTCAGGATCCTGGGATCCAGCCCCATCTCAGGCTCCCTGCTCATTAGGAAACTGCTTTCCCTCTCCCACTTACCCCGCTTGTATTCCTTTCTCACTGTGTCTCTCTCTGTCAAATAAAATCTTTAAAAATAATAATAGTTTAAAAATCTTAAAAAATCAAGTTGCAGGGCACCTGGGTGGCTCAGTGAGCTAAAGCATCTGCTTTTGGCTCAGGCCTTGTTCCCAGGGTCCTGGGATCAAGCCCTGCATCCGGCTCTCTGCTCAGCAGGGAGGCTGCTTCCCTTCCTCTTTCTCTGCCTACTTGGGATCTCTGTCAAATAAAATCTTTTTTAAAAAATCAAGTTGCAATAGAACTACATGAACAATTATTCCATATTAAGTTCAAAAAGATACCAAACACTATGTTTAGGGATATATTCAGAGTAAAACTAAGAAAAGTCAGGGAATGGTAACAGCCACAATTCAGCTGGGTAGTTTCCTCTGAGTGGGAGGGATTAAAATGGAAAGTGAATCAAAGGCAGGTTTGTGAGATGCCTGGGTGGCTCAGTGGGTTAAGCCTCTGCTTTCTGCTCAGGTCATGATCTCCATGTCAGGCTCTCTGCTTGGCAGGGAGCCTGCTTCCCCCTCTCTCTGCCTGCTTGTGACCTCTCTGTCAAATAAATAAGATCTTAAAAAAAAAAAAAAAGCCAGGTTTGCTTCAGTTACTGGTAATGTTCTAAAGCTGGACGACTGTAGAGCAGACAAAAAGGAATTTGAATCCAGATTGATACTTTCTGACCTTAAGCTAATTATCTCACATCCTGAGCCTTCCTTTCCTTGCCCCTCAAGTGAGGGAGATACTATCAAAAGTTGCAAGATTGAGCTTTAAGGATCGATGAAGGGGAGCACATGAAAAGCTTAGCAGAGATCTAAGCACCACTGGCTGTGAAGATAAAACAGGAAGATAAAATAGGATGATGCCTAAGAGCCAAACACAATTATGTGCTTGGGACCTTGCATCATAAACTGGTACATTCTTCATGGTACTGACTCAGAAATCCCTGGAGGAAAAAGTCCAGGTCTCCTCCTACCCTCACCCCATCCCAGTCTCAATCGCCTCCACAAAGTAACCTTGACTGGTAACAGACTAATTCGGTTCTTGTCTTCAGAACAAGAGCCCAGGTGAGGGATATTAAGAACCCTAACTAAGGGCGCCTGGGTGGCTCAGTGGGTTAAGCCGCTGCCTTCGGCTCAGGTCATGATCTCAGGGTCCTGGGATCGAGTTCCGCATCGGGCTCTCTGCTCAGCAGGGAGCCTGCTTCCTCCCCTCTCTCTCTGCCTGCCTCTCTGCCTATTTGTGATCTCTCTCTGTCAAATAAATAAATAAAATCTTTAAAAAAGAAAAGAACCCTAACTAAGTATTACCTACTTTAATACACGAAGCTTTAGAATACAAGTCCCTTTTAAGCAAGGCTAATCCTAAGGTTTTGGGCCAAGGACTGAAGCCCAGAGAATCCTTTATTAGGGAACAGCAATGCAAGCAGCAAACTAGACACTGTCTTTCAGGAAGTACCACCCAGGGTAATGTATGGAAGAAAAAAGCAAAACTAGCAAAGGTAACTAAGAAAAATAAAGGCTGGGGGGAAATCATTCCTAATTTATTATTTTAAGATTTATTTTAGAGAGCAAGAGGGCTCTATAAAATGTACATCTACAAAGGGGCGGGACAGAGGGAGAGAACCTGATTCCTTGCTCCATCCCACAACCCTAAACTGAGCTGAAATCAAATCAGTCAAAAAGGGACACCACCTAGGCATCCCTATCTATGCTAATTTATATGGTGGGGGGAGCCTGCATGATTCAGTCAGTTAGGTGTCTGACTTTGGCTCAGGTCATGATCTTGGGGTCCTGGGATGGAGCCCTGCATAGGGCTCCCAGCGGAGCTCCAAGTCTGCTTGTCTCTCACTCTGCCGTCCCCCAGCTTGTGCTTTCTCTCAATAAGATCTTAAAAAAATTTTTTTTTTGGGGGCGCCTGGGTGGCTCAGTGGATTAAGCCGCTGCCTTTGGCTCAGGTCATGATCTCAGGGTCCTGGGATTGAGTCCCGCATCGGGCTCTCTGCTCAGCAGGGAGCCTGCTTCCCTCTCTCTCTCTCTCTGCCTGCCTCTCTGCCTACTTGTGATCTCTGTCTGTCAAATAAATAAAATAAAAATCTTAAAAAAATTTTTTTTTCTTTTAAATAAAATGGTGACTAGGGCAGCTGGGTGGCTCAGTGGGTTAAGCCTCTGCCTTTGGCTCAGGTGGTGATCTCAGGGTCCTGGGATCAAGACCTGCATCAGGCTCTCTGGTCAGCAGGAAGTCTGCTTCCCTCCCTCTCCCTCTGCCTGCTGCTCTGCCTGCTGCTCTGCCTACTTGTGGTCTCTGTCAAGTAAATAAAAATTTTTAATAAAATAAAATAAATAAATAAAATAAATGGTGGGGACCAAACTGGAAACAGTAGGCAGGGGCATCTGGTTGTTCAGTTGGTTGGACGTCTGCCTTTGGCTTAGGTCATAGTCTCAGGGTCCTGAGATCAAGTCAACAGGGAGTCCGCTTCTCCCTTCCCCTCCTCCCTCTGCTCATGCAGTCACTCTCACAAAATCTCAAAATAAATAAATAAATAAATAAATAAATAAATAAAATTCAGTAGGCAAATATGGAAGAAATGTAGGGTTTTTTTTTTAATCTTTTATTTATTTTTTTTAAGATTTTATTCATTTATTAGTTAGAGAGAGAGAGAGAGAGCGAGCACAGGCAGACAGAGAGGCAGGCAGAGGCAGAGGGAGAAGCAGGCTCCCCGCCGAGCAAGGAGCCCGATGTGGGACTCAATCCCAGGACGCTGGGATCATGACCTGAGCCGAAGGCAGCTGCTTAACCAACTCAGCCACCCAGGCGTCCCTGGAAGAAATGTAGTTTTAAAGAGATTTACTCATCTGACTCAGCTGATAGAGCACAGGACTCCTGATCTTGAAGTTTAAGTTCGAGCCCCACATTGTGCGGAAGAGATTATACTTAATAAAGTGGCAAAGGTTAAAAAAGACCAAAAAGTGGGTGCCTGGGTGGCTCAGTTGGTTAAGTAACTGCCTTCAGCTCAGGTCATGGTTCCGAAGTCCCGGAATCAAGTCCTGCATCAGGCTCCCAGCTCCACGGGGAGTCTGCTTCTCCCTCTGACCTCCCCTCTCATGCTCTCGCTTACTCTCTCTCTCTCAAATAATCTTAAAAAAATAAAAAAAGACTAAAATGTACTATGAGTTAATAGCACTAAACTGGTGCCAAAAGTGTTCTCACTGGGAGTAGCGATGGCAGGTATAGGGAAAACAGTCAATCTCATGAAGATCCTGATGTCACTGAGCATAAACTACAACGTTATGGAATATACTATGCATTGTTTTACATGAGTAAATCCTTTGAAAATCTATTTTTTGAAGTGTATTATACCATACAACTTCAGATGGGTGTAAACAGGGAATCAGCACTCGTTTACAGCGACTAGAAACCTAAATGCCCCCCTCCCGAGAACTGGTAATTTTTAAGTCCTAACAGCAATGGCAATTTGTACATGCTGGTGAAAAACCATCCTTGAAATAGTGGATGTATGAATATGCTTTCCCCCCCTATTTTTACTACTATGAAATACACATAAAACCTACCAACTTCTTTTTTAAGACTTTACTTGACAGAGCTAGAGAGAGTGAGCACAAGCAGAGGGAACCACAAGAGGAGAGGGAGTAGCAGGCTCACCACTGAGCAGGGAGCCTGACCACAGGACCATAACCTGAGCCAAAGCTTAACTGACTGAGCCACCCAGGTGCCCCTATCTGAACTTTTTTTTCTTAAGATTTGACAGAGAAATCACAAGTAGGCAGAGAGAGAGGGAAGCAGGCTCCCCACTGAGCATAGAGCCTGACTCGGAGCTTGATTCCCAGGACCCCAAGATCACAAGCCAAAGGCAGTGGCTTAACCCACTGAGCCACCCAGGCGCCCCTATCTGAACCATTTTTAAGCACACACTTCAGTAGTACTAAATACGTTCTGTAACACTGAGCAACCATCACCACCATTTATCTTTTTTTTTTTTTTAAGATTTTATTTATTCATTTGGCAGGCAGAGAGGGGAAAACAGGCTCCCTGTTGAGCAGGGAGCCTGTTGCCCGGCTTGATCCCAGGATCCTAAGATCATGACCTGACTCTGCTTAACCAACTGAGCCACCCAGGTGCCCCTGCACCTTAATTTTTTTTGTTCATGTTTTTTCCTGTAATTTAGATTGCACCCTTCCATATACATTTCTGTCCATTTCTATTTTGGAAAAACCTTAAAAAACTTCATTTGTGTTGATGGGTGTCTCTAGGTGCTATATATGAGAACTTCTATTTTTTTTTTAAAGATTTTATCTATTTATTTGACAGACAGAGATCACAAGTAGGCAGAGAGGCAGAGAAAGAGAGGAGGAAGCAGGCTGTCCGCAGAGCAGAGGGCCCGATATGGGGCTTGATCCCATGACCCTGGGATCATGACCCGAGCCGAAGGCAGCGGCTTTAACCCACTGAGCCACCCAGGCGCCCCGAGGACTTCTATTTTTAAGTGCATTTTTCTAGGTCAACAGTATCACATAGGAAATATACAGAATTGGTCGAGATCCTGGAGCAAGACTGATTCCCTTTGGCTGGGTTACATATCCACTCTATCACAGTTTCCTCCTCATTTGTCAGTGGGTGAGAGTACCTATCCTTACAGAGAGTTGTTGTTAGGTTTAAAAAATTTTTTTTTTTAATTTGACAGAGAGAGACACAGAGAGGGAACACAAGCAGGGGAAATCGGAGAGGGAGAAGCAGGTCTCCCGATGAGCAGGGAGAGCGATGCAGGGCTCAATCCCAGGACTCTGGGATCATGACCTGAGCTGAGGCAGACGCTTAACGACTGAGCCACCCAGGCACCCTTGTTGTTAGGTTTAAATATGTGCACATGAGCTTGAACAGTGCCTCACATATATTAAACCCTACTTAGGTATTAGCTACAGTTATATTATTTCAAAGAGCTTAATCATTAATGTACATAGCCTAGTCAGTACCTCACTCACTCATCCTCCGTCCCTGATATCACTAGTAGAGGGTCAACTTCCTTTCTTGTCCCTGGGGTCTCTTCTGCATTCTCTTGCCCTTATTTGTATGGTCCAAGTCCTCCCCTGGGGGTTGGGACCCTCCTTTCTGAACCAGCCCCGGCTTTGGGGGGTAAGATTGAGCTACAGCCATGGTGAGGGTCGCAGGAACTTTATTTCAGGCATGGAAACCACATTCCAGCCTTCTGCATTCTTGAGCCCCACAGTGTTCCCTCAGAAGTGATGGTGGTTTGTTATGACCTCTATCCTACTATCCTAAAACATTCTTCCTCCCATGCTCTACAAGTGACTTCAGAAGTAAACAGCCCTCCCTCCTAACCCACTGGCCAGATCTCACAGCTCTCTGTAGTGACTCTGGGCAGAGGCTGGCCTCTTGCATCCGCCGCAGACAGTGAGCCTCTCAGGGCCTGGCCTCCGCCTGTCTGTCCACGCCTCTCATCCCTGGGATCCTCAGCCACTGGCCAGTCTGGTAGCTCCTCCAGGGGCACCTCTACTCTGCTGGCTGCACAGAACCCTTGGAGTTTCCTTGACTTCTTTATGTTCTCTGTAATGCGAAATGATACGTTGTTAGCTGTAAATGTTCTTAAACATTACATACTGGCTATGTAGTCTGTGACTTGCCTTTTGTCTTCGTGTTGTCTTTGTGAGAGTAATCCATCCTGGCACGTTAGTCATACCACCACTGCATGGAACATGTCACTGCTCTACGGTATTATATTTTATGAATATACCACAATTTATCCATTTCCCTATTGTTACTTCTTTTTATTTTTTATTTTTTTTACGTGTATTACTTCTTTTTCTCCCCATTACAAACCACCAAGGACTTTTAAAAATTTTTTAATTAAACTTTATGCCCAGCATGGGTCTTCAACTCACGACCCTGAGATCAAGAGTCACATGCTTGGGGCACCTGGGTGGCTCAGTCATTAAGCATCTGCCTTCAGCTCAGATCATGATCCTCGTGCTCAATGGGAAGCCTGCTTCTCCCTCTCCCACTCCCTCTGCTTGTGTTCCCTCTCTCGCTGTGTGTGTGTGTGTCTCTCTGTCAAATAAATCTTAAAAAAAAAAAAAAATCACATGCTGTACTGATTGAGCCAGCCAAGCGTCCCACCACCAAAGACTTTTGTGTCCTTTAATCCTTCTACATGCATGTGAGCTTGAATAGTCTGCTGTCCTCACATATCCGATTTGTCAGCAAATCATGCTGGTGTTACCTCAAAAATAACACCAGAATCGGACTGCATCCCACGCCTCCACTACCATTCCACTCTGGTAGGCGCTTTCACGGCTCACCTGCGTGACTGCAACAGAGCCTTCTAACTGGTCTCCTGGCTTCCACCCTGACCCCGTTACAGTCCTATATCCACACAGCAGTCGGAAGTTTCCCTCCACACCATGACTTGGGACTTGTCTCTCCCCTGCTCAGTATCCTGCAATGGCTCCCATTTCACTGACAGTGAAAGCCAAAATCTTCACAAGGACCACCCAACAGGGTCCTCCTGGGTCTAGCTCTGTTGCCTCTGAACCCATCTCCTACTCCCCACTCTGCCTTAGCCACACAGCATGAAGCCAGGAGCTGGTGGGCACTCTCCTGTCAATGCTCAGGGAGTAAAGGTTTTGCTTGCCCGCTGGGGTCACAAATATGTGCCTTGGTCTATAGGGTAGACCGACAGTTGTGTCAACAGAGCTTGTGGATGTAATTTGGGTTGTGAGGAAACGCTAGAGTGGAGAAACAGAAACTGTTCTGGACATTGTTTGTGGAACTGTAACTTTACACAATCCATTTGGAAAACAGTTTGGCAATTACCTATGAAGTATGATGCGCATTCTCTTCAACACTGTTTCCACTTCTGGAATACACCCTAAATACACCCTACACAAACTTGCATGCATATGTAAGATTATGTAGACAAAAGTCCTCGGTGCTAATGAGTTTTTGGTAACAGGTAATTGTTTATAAGTGGGGGAAGGGGAGGAAACAAATGTTCTGCAATAGGAAAATGGGCAAATGGTGGCATTTTCGTAAAATATGATACCACAGAGCAGTGATGTGTTACATGCAGTGGTGGGACTAACATGGCAGCGTGGATTAATCTCACAAGCATATTGTGAAAGGGGGGGGAAGGCAAGTCATGAAAGAATACCCATGTACTGTATAATGTATTTTTTTTTTAAAGATATTTATTTGAGGGGCGCCTGGGTGGCTCAGTTGTTAAGTGTCTGCCTTCAGCTTGGGTCATAATCCCAGGGTCCTGGGATTGAGCCTCATGTCAGGCTCCCTGATCAGTGGGAAGCCTGCTTCTCCCTCTCCCACTCCCCCTACTTGTGTTCCCTCTCTCCTGTCTCTCTCTCTCTGTCAAATAAATAAATTAAATAAATAAATAAAATCTTAAGAAACAAAAAGATATTTATTTGAGAGAGACTGAGAGAGAGGGAGAGAAGAGAAGAGAATGAAAGAGGGATGACCAGAGGGAGAAGCAGACTCCCCACTGAGTAGGGAGCCCAACATAGGACTTGATTCTGGGACCTGATCTGAAGGCATTTGCTCAACCAACTGAGCCACCCAAGTGCCCAAATGTAGTATGAAATGTTGAATGATATTTACAGCTTAATTGTTATTGTTGTTCTTAAGATTTTATTTATTTATTTGACAGAGAGACACCGAGAGAGGAACACAAGCAGGGGGAGTGGGAGAGGGAGAAGCAGGCTCCCTGCGGATCAGGGAGCCCAATATGGGGCTCAATCCCAGGACCCCAGTATCATGACCTGAGCTGAAGGCAGATGCTTAAGGACTGAGCCACCCAGGCAGCCCCCAGCTTAACTATTATTTAAAGTTAAATATAATATAGTAAATAAATGCATGAGATTGCTAAAATGTTAAATTCAAGCCAGAAGTTACCTGGGCTGTGACCGGAGGGTGAGTAGAGAGAGTGATGCAGTCAAGGGGGTGTACATAGGGGCTCCATGGGTGCTCACTGTATGATTTTTCATATTTTTGTATGTCTAAACTATTTCTTAATAACTTAAAAGCACGGTTTGGGACCTGTGAATTCTGAAGGGCTGAACACAGGCAAAGCTAAATCACTCCCACAGGGACACCTACAGACTCTGAAGCTCAGACATGGAGCTCCCTTGGAAGACATCCAAAATGAGCCAGATTCAAAAACCCTGGGCACCCGCCCCAACAGGAGCAAGTTAGCTGACCCAACAACAGGTGAATCTGTAGCTAAGAAACTCAGATAACAGCATATATGAAGGCTGAAGATGTTCAAAGAGATAAAGGAAGGAATTTAATCTATTGTGCACAAACAGGGTATTACAAAGAAAGAGCAGGTGGATTTGAAAAGGAAACAAATGAGGGGGTGCGTGGCTGGCTCAGTTGGTAGAGCATTCGACTCTTGGTATGGGGTTGTAAGTTCAAGCCCCACGTTGGATGTAGAGATTACTTAAAAACAAAACCTTTCCTTCGGCTTATTTCACATTCTCAGGGTCTTGAGATCAAGACCTGCCTCGGGCGCTGTGGAGGCTGCTTGAGGTTTTCTATTTAGCTCGCCTTTTGTCCCTCCCAGACCCTGCTCGTTTACTTTCTTGCTCTATCTCAAAAAATGTTTTTAATTAAATATATTTTTTAAAAGATTATATATTTATTTATTTTCGAGAGAGAGCCAACTTGGGGGAGGGGCAGAGGGAGGGAATCTTCAAGCAGACTCTCCACTCTTCCACTGACGACCCACGAGATCATGACCGTAACAGAAAGCAAGAATCAAATGTTTAACCAACTGAGCCACTCGGGCATCCCCTCCCAAATTAAATCTTTAAAAACATTTTTAATTTTTTTTTAAAGATTTTATTTATTTATTTGTTAGAGAGAGAGAGAGCGCGAGCACAGGCAGACAGAGAGGCAGGCAGAGGCAGAGGCAGAAGCAGGCTCCCCACTGAGCAAGGAGCCCGATGTGGGACTCGATCCCAAGATGCTGGGATCATGACCCGAGCCGAAGGCAGCCGCTTAACCAACTGAGCCACCCAGGTGTCCCTAAAAACATTTTTTTAATTAAAAAAAGAACAAGCAGAAAAACTCAAATTGAAATAAGTGAGTACATAAGCAATAACAGAACAAATGAATAGAAAACCAGTGAGTTGAAGATGAAATTCGTAATTGGAGCAGAGAAAACAAGTGAATAACTTTTTTTTTTAAACAAGTGAATGCTTTGGAATGAAGTAAAATGAAGGATGGTATGAGATGCTGCAGCCTTCGGCTTGTGTGGCTAGAGCTGCCTCACCTGGCCGTCTGTTACAGTGCTGCCGCCAGATCAGCTCTGCGGGGGTGGGGGTGGGGGTGGACATGGGGCTTGGAGCAGCTCAGGAACATCTGTGAGCTATTGTATACTTTCCCATCCATTCACATCCTACTTTCCCATCATTCTCTTTTGATGTTGTTATTTCTCTCTCTCTCCTTTAAGATTTTATTTATTTGTGGAAGAGTGAGAGAGAGCAAGTGCACACACAAGAAGGGGGAGTGGCATGCAGAGGGAGAAGCAGGCTCCCCGCTGAGCAAGGAGCCTGTGCAGGACTCGATTCCAGGACCCTGAGATCATGACCTGAACTGAAGGCAGTGGCTTAACCAACTGAGCCACTCAGACGTCCCTGTTGTGTTATTTCTCAGTGGGTGAGGAAACAGGTGATCCCTAAGGATTAAAGTATTTGCTGACATTAAAAAAAATATTTTATTTATTCATTTGGCAGAGAGAGACATAGCGAGAAAGGAAACATGAGCAGGGGTGTGGGAGAGGGAGAAGCAGGCTTCCCACTGAGCAGGGAGCCCGATGGGGGGCTTGGTGTGGGGCTTGACTCGGGGCTTGATCCCAGGATCCTGGGATCATAACCCAAGCAGAAAGCAGATGCGTAAGGACTGAGCTATCCAGGCTCCCCAGGTATCTGCTGACTCTTAAAATGTTAACTGTAATTGCTGGCAGTCAGGTGAACCTCAGGTGGCAGTGGGTCAATTCTAGGTTACTGTCTGACAGTAAACCACTGAATTCTAAAGAATGTAGCAAAGATAGAGATATCACCAGTAATCCCCAGTTATCTGCTGACATCAGGTAATAAACTAGGGTGGAAGTGGGGGGTGGGGAGAGGTGTGAGCTGTCTCTAAAGAGCCTTGCAAGAGCAGGTGTCACCCGCATCAGGACTCAGGACGCTTCGCATTTCCTGGTTCTACTGTTTTAAAAGCCTCATAGTCACCTGGCTAGCTCAGTCACCTGAGGACACCTGAGTACCTCAGTCAGTTAAGTGCCTGACTCATGGTTTTGGCTCAGGTCATGATCTCAGGGTTGTGACATTGAGCCCTCCGCACCCAGTGCGGAACCTGTTTATGATTCTCTCCCTCTCTCTAGCCCTTCACCCCCCCAAAAAACAGTAGAAAGAATAGTATAAAGAACACCTGTATACCCACATCTAAATCCAACAATTGTCAGCATTTTTCCATATTTAAAAGTATGTCAGTGGAGCACCTGGGTGGCTCAGTTGGTTAAGTGTCTGCTTTTGGCCTGGGGGGCTCAGGTCTTGGTCCCAGGCTCCTGGGATGCAAGACCCACGTGGAGCTCCTGGCTCAGCAGGGAGCCTGCTTCCCTCACTCCTCCCTGCTCTCGCTCTCTCTCTCTCAAATAAATAAGATCTTTTTTTAAAAAGTTTAAAAATAAAAATATATCAAATATATACTCAGTTAGGGGTGCCTGGCTGCCTCTGTCAGCAGAGCATGTGACTCTTGATCTCAGGTTCACTGAGTTCAAGCCCCATGTTGGGCCTAGAGCTTGCTTTAAAAAAAATAATAAGGGGCGCCTGGGTGGCTCAGTGAGTTAAAGCCTCTGCCTTCAGCTCAGGTCATGATCCCAGGGTCCTGGGATGGAGCCCCGCATAGGGCTCTTTGCTCAGCAGGGAGCCTGCTTCCTCCTCTCTCTCTGCCTGCCTCTCTGCTTACTTGTGATCTCTGTCTGTCAAATAAATAAATAAAATCTTTAAAAATAATAATAATAATAAAAGAAAATTGAAAAAATATGTAAAATTCTATACATGTACGTGTATGCATATGCACACATTTGGCAGGCTCATTTCAAAGTGAGTCATCATGACATTTTATCTCTGAATACTTCAGCATGCATAAGTATGCCCAGTGTAAGGATATTTACCTACATACCCACTATACTATTATCATACCCCAAAAAATTGACCAGAATTCCTAATTTTACTCATGCTTAATTGATATTCAGATTTTTCTAGCATTCTCAAAATGTTTCTTATGGAAGGTTTTGTTGTTTTTTGTTTTTTAATTTTTTAAAATAATTTTTTAATTTTTAATAAGCATATCATGTATTATTAGCCCCAGGGGTAAAGGTCTGTGAATCGCCAGGTTTACACACTTCACAGCACTCACCATAGCACATACCTTCCCCAATGTCCATAACCCCACCACCCTCTCCCTACCCCCCTCACCCCGGCAACCCTCACTTTGTTTTGTGAGATTAAGAGTCTCTTATGGTTTGTCACCCTCCCGATCCCATCTTGTTTCATTTATTCTTTTCCTACCCCCTTAACCCCCACCCCCATTACACCTCCACTTCCTCATATCAGGGAGATCATATGATAGTTGTCTTTCTCCGATTGACTTATTTCGCTAAGCATAATACCCTCTAGTTCCATCCATGTCTTCACAAATGGCAAGATTTCATTTCTTTTGATGGCTGCATAGCATTCCATTGTATATATATACCACATCTTCTTTATCCATTCATCTGTTGGTGGACATCTAGGTTCTTTCCATAGTTTGGCTATTGTGGATATTACTGCTATAAACATTCGGGTGCACGTGCCCCTTTGGATCACTACGTTTGTATCTTTAGGGTAAATACCCAGTAGTGCAATAGCTGGGTCATAGGGTAGCTCTATTTTCAACTTTTTGAGGAACCTCCATGCTGTGGTTGCACCAGTTTGCTGTTTTTTTAATTTAAGTAGGCTCCACACTTAGTATGGAGTCCAACACAAGGCTTGAACTCTGACATCAAGATGGGAGCGGAGAACAAGGGTCAGACACTTAACTGACTGAGAACCCTAAGCACCCTGGCAGTTATCATTTCTTAAAGAGCCAGTATCCAATCAAGGATCAAGCACTTTATTTTATGTTACATCTTATTTTGATTTGAAATTTTGATTTCAGAATGACCCCCTTCTTTTCTCCTTTCTGGGACATTGATCTTTTGAAGAGACCAGGCCAGTCATCTTGTAGAATGTTCTGTGTACTGGCTTTGTCTACTTGTGCCATTTTGGTGTTTTGAACTTGTTCCTCAATCTTCTCTTCATTTTCTTTAAACTTAAAGTTGCCCCTAAAGGCCTATGTAGATTCTGGTTAGCCTGGGCAAGCATACTTCATGTCTGACACTATGCATTACTTTCTCGTGGGCTCTAATCAAAGTACTACATGCTTGGGGGGGTGGTTACAGCAACAGATATTTATTTTACTTGTTTTTTTTCCATTTTTTAAAAGATTTTATTTATTCATTTGAGAGACAGAGAGAGCAGGAGCGGGGTGGGGAGGGGGAGGAGCAGAGGGAGAAGGAGAAGCAGGCTCCCTGCTGAGCAGGGAACCCTATGTGGGGCTCCATCCCAGGACCTGGAGATCATGACCCCAGCCGAAGGCAGACGTTTAACCGACTGAGCCACCCAGGAGCCCCAGCAACAGATATTTATTTCGTCACAGTTCTGGAGCCCAGAAACTGTCTAAAAGTTTCCCTAGGCCAAAATCAAGGGGTCCACAGAGTCTTGTCCCCTCCAGAGACCCTAGGGGAGAATCCATTCCTTGTCTCCTCCAGCTTCTTGCAGTTGCTGGCAGTCGTTGTGACTAGTGGTCACATCAGTCCAGTCTGCCCCTGAGGCACATGGCCTTCTCTTCACTATGCTGAAGAGTGCTGAAGAGTGCTGAATCCTCTGCTTCCCAAAACAACTGTATAAATGATTGCATTTGGGGTCCACAGGATAAGTCAGGATAATCTCCCATCTCAAAATCCTTGACTGAATCACACTGCAGATTCTCTTTTCCCTTGTGAAAGGTAGCAATCACAGGTTCCAGGGACTAGGATGTGGATATCTTTTAGGGGATCATTTTCAGTTTACAACATGCCGTGTGCTTCACAGGGCCTTGGATCAGAGGGATCATCATATATCCTTGTCCCATTCTTCTTCTTTTTTTAAAAAGTAGGCTCCATAACCAATGTGGGGATTGAATTCACAACCCTGAGATCAAGAGTCGCATGCTCCACAGACTGAGCCAGCCAGGCACCTCCTACTTGTCCCATTCTTTCTTTTTTTTTAAGATTTATTTATTTGTCAGGGAGAGAGCGAGCGAGAGCGAGCACATGCAAGGGGGAGCAGCAGACAGAGGGAGAAGCAGGTTCCCCGCCAAGCAAGGACCTTGATGTGGGACTTGATCCTGGGACCCTGGGATCATGACCCGAGCTGAAGGCAGATGCTTAACCAACTGAGCCATGGAGGGGGTGTCTTTTTTTTTTTTAAGATTTTATTTACTTATTTGTCAGAGACAGAGAGAGAGAGAGAGATCTTGATCTCAGCTTGATCACCCAGTTAAAGTTGTGGCCCCTAGATCTCTTCATTGTCAAGGTACTTTCCCTGCTTGTGGTTGACAAGTTTTGGCACCTTATGAATGCATATCCAGTTCCCCATCAACCTTTAACCTGATGGTTTTTTAATTTTTAAAATTTTAATTTTTAATTTTAGTTTTATTTTAATTATTATTATTTTTTTTTAGCATCCATTTCTGATCTTTGTCCTGTGTAGAGGAGGAAAGTATTCCCTGACCTTCGTAGGGTCCCTGGCTGTGTTTGAACATTAAGGCAAATACACAGAAAAGCAGCATACAAATTTATTTAATATAAGTTTCCCATAACACTGGAGCCTTTATATGGAAACAAAGACCCAAGGACACAGTGAAACCTATTTGCTTTTCTGGTGGGTTGAACAAAGAGAGGCAGTTATGTAGACAAAGCAACTCAACCGCAGGGAGGTGACAGGAAATCGGAATTGTTTTACACAGTCTGTTTGTGTAACTTTCGCTCAGTATCAGCCTCTCATCCTTGATAATGAGAACATCTTCCTTCCTCTGGCTACAGCGAGGGCACTTTCGTGGGGGAGCTTTATTTCCTGCTTTCAGGAAGAAAAAGGAAGGGCCCTCTTTTCACCTGCTGTTTCTCCAATGCCTTTAACTCAAAATAATCAGTATGCCAACACCCCATGTTTGGGACTCCTTCACCTGAGTTAGTTCATTCAGGTTTGCAAAATGATTTTCTAATTGATTATTCTTCCTCCACTTATTAGATGATATCCTGCCGTAAAAGAAGTAATAAATAAGTCATTTCATCAACTGGTATTTTGTCTAACCTGAATGACTTGTTTCCACTGCAAAGGCAGGATAAATGATGTGCTTTTTTCTCTTTATTCACAGTATTGTGTGTGTACGGAGCTGGTATAAAAGTCTCCAACAGTGGCAAACGAGTTCCCTCTCTTCTTTGTAGACAAGGGTCCAGGAAACTTCCCTGTAGTCCCTTTGACCTTATCAAATGCCTTGCTAACACCCAGACACGCTGAGACACTGGTCTTCCTCTGAGCTCCCTTTTTAATTTTTTTTTTAAGATTTTATTTATTTATTAGTTAGAGAGAGAGCGAGCGAGCACAGGCAGACAGAGTGGCAGGCAGAGGCTCCCTGCCGAGCAAGGAGCCTGATGTGGGACTCGATCCCAGGACGCTGGGATCATGACCTGAGCCGAAGGCAGCCGCTTAACCAACCGAGCCACCCAGGCGTCCCTGAGCTCCCTTTTTAAAGTTGTGGCCAAGGAAAATACCCATGGGGTTGGCATGGATGTGATTTCTGGTCCCAATCCCACAGGAGTGTGAACTTCTGTTGGGAGTTTTCCGGAGAGACTTCTCTGACCTGGATCCAGAACAAAGCCAGAGGCTAGTTCATCCCCTGAGGATGTGGCCTTTTGATACTTTGTTTATAAAAAGAGGCAGCCAGCTTGTGAGTTGTAGTTGGCCAATTTGATTTTTTAGAAATATTGTATTCAGACATTATTTATCTTGATTGTTGAGTTTTTTGGTGTTCTCTTAAATTGCGCATCCAGGAGTGCCTTGGTGGTTCAGGGGCATGTCTCCTTTTGGCTCAGGTGATGATTCCAGGATCCTGGGATGGAACCCTAAGCCCCACTTTGGACTCCCTGCTCAGTGGTGAGCCTGCTTCTCCCTCTCCCTCTGCTCCTCTCCCTGCTCATGTTTTCTCTCTGTCTCTCCCTCAAATAAATATTTTTAAAAATAAAAAAAATAAAATATGCACCCAAAGTGCAGTCCTGCTTTGTTGGGGTTGGGTTGGGACAGGAAGAACTTTCTTGTTTAATTTTCAGTCCTCAGGCCCTTGGCTTTATCTCCTGACTGCTAATCTGACATCCACCGAAACCCTGATTTCAGCACTGAGCGTTGGCTGATGTCCCCACGGCAAACAGAGCCTCCAGGCCCACTTCATTTTCTGCATTCTTGCTTTCTCCTATTTATGGGTTTTGAAGATTTCCCTTACCTTTCTGCCAGCTAAGCCTTGCACTAAAAGTGTGTTCTTAAAAATATTCCACCCAGAATATAAGAAAAGGAAAAACTACTCTTTCATTGTGATAATTTGAGTAAGGTTTGTTTGGTCAAAAACAAGTGCAAACTTTTGTCTTAGATCTTCTCTCCTAATCTTTCTTTTTAAAATTTTATTAAAAGATTTTATTTATTTATTTGACACAGAGAGAGAGAGCACAAGCAGGGGGAGCGGCAGAGGGGGAGAGAGAAGCAGGCTACCCGCTGAGCAGGGGGAGCCCAACATGGGGGCTCAATCCCAGGACCCCAAGATCATGACCTGAGCAAAAGGGCAGATGCTTAACCTACTGAGTCATACACACACACACACACCCCCAAGTCTTTCTTTGGGCAAAATTGGTTGACTTCCTCCTGCTCCTTCCTGGTAGCAACTTCTGGTTGTGAGGACTGACTAGTGAAAAGCATACCTGGTGCCTGGTCCCTGGTATTTGCTGCTACAACTAAAGTTGTTATGATCTTTTCCCACTGTTTAAGGGCAGCCTGAGGACAGGGAGAGAACCCAGAGTTCAATCCTGAGCCAAGGGGCTGGAGAGGGGGATGGAAGTGGGTGGAGGGGGAGGGGCTTGTGCTGGGGTCGGGGTCCAGGCTAGAAGGTGGCTGCTCACCCTGGAGGCACTCACCAAGCTGCAGGCTCTGTCTGCTCTATCCCATTTGTACAGATAAGCACTGTACCTTCCTTTTATAGCTTCCAGACTTTCCTTCCCTTCCAATTCCCCTTTTACATTAAAGGAGATCCCCTGTGCCCACCTGGGACCACACTTTGAGAACCACTGGCCTAGCTCCTTACCCACCCTGTATTGTATCTGTCTTGTCTCCAGTCTCATGAGGCACCCACCATGTGGCAGCTGTTGTGGGGGGCATTCAAGGTGCTGGGGTACATAGACAGGGTTACTGGTTTCTTTAGACATGAATTCTTCCTGCTGAAACAGTTTCTCTTTTGAGGTTTTTAAAAAAATATTTTATTTATTTATTTAAGAGAGAGAGAGAGAGAATGAGCAGGGGGAAAGGGAGAAGCAGGCTCACCGCTGAGCAGGGAGCCAGATGTGGGTCTCAATCCAGGACCCTGAGATCATGACCCTAGCCAAAGGCAAATGCCACCCAGGCTCCCCTTGAAGTCTTTTCTACAGTGTCTTCAAGTCTATTCTTCCTAAGTCTAGGCTAAATGAGCTCCTCACTTAGAGTGGAGTCTGCTCCAGATTCTCTCTCCCTCTCTGCTCCTCACCCAGGGATGGGGCCCAGGGCTCTGCCCCACACCCTCCTGGGGGAGCATCCTCTCTCAGCTGACTGTTCTTGGCTAAAAAGGAACAAGGTCACTCTTCACAAGACTTTTGCCACATCTACTTCAGAGAAAGTAGCTTTTGGGTCAGACATTCATGGTATCATATCCTTCTTTCCTCAGTACTTTTTTTATTTTTTTTTAAGTAGGCTCCACACTGGGCTTAAACAGATGACCCTGAGATCAAGACCTGAGCTAAGATCAAGAGTTGGACTCTTATCCAACTGAGCCACCCAGGCACCCCTTCCCCAGTATTTCTAATAACACTGTTAGCAAGACTTTGTCAGATGTGCAATCTTTACTGCTATTAGACAGCAGATGTCCCAAAGCCTGCAGACACCACTCTCTCCATTCTTCCCATATCATACTTATCTCATGATCTGCATTAGAAAAGCAGAACTCCCCACCCCACTGCTTGGGGCCTGGGTTTCTCTCTCCTTTCTTCCCTCAGCTGTCCCCCTGCCTCCTCTGCCAGCCACAGATTCTTCCTCTATATGTCCCCTGTGTGGTTGGTAACTGTGGTTTACCAGCCAAGACAAAGTATTACATTAATCAGTTTACTCTGAGAACTGGCAAGTAAAAGGGGGAAAGTTAAGCATTTATCCTGCCTTTCCCTACAAACCATGCTGCAGGGTAACCCACCAGCTTCGATGAGGGAAAGCTCTTTTTTTTACTGAAGAATTTCAGGTAATAAATGGGGTAGAAATAATAGAATTTTAAAAAATCAACATTTCAGGGTGCCTGGGTGGCTGTTGTTAGGCGTCTGCCTTCGGCTCAGGTCATGATCGCAGGGTCCTGGGATCAAGCCCAGCATTAGGCTTCCTGATCTGTGGGGAGCCTGCTTCTCCTTCTGCCCCTCCCCCTGCTTGCGTTCTCTCTCTCATGGTCAAGTAAATAAATAAAATCTTTAAAAGAAAAAATTAGCATTTCACAACCCCTCAAAAATGATTCAGGCAAAACCCATCTGTGGATGAAAATTGTCAGTTGGACGGTTGATGGGGGAACGTACAAAGGAGGGGTTGGTATGTGGCCACAAGCCAAGCTCAAGCTGGGCTTTACTCAGTACTTGCTCCAGGGGGTGCAGCAGGAAGCCCACACCATCTGGGAGAGGATCCCATCGTGCATCCCTCCCCCGCCCCCAAATGGAATCGGCAGCCAAACCTTCAGGTTTGATAACTGGAAATGAGAAGGATGGAGGAAGAAGTTAAATGACAGTCTGAAGAGCAAGCTGACACATCAGAGTGGAAGGTTCTATAGGACAGATGCCTCTATTTCTGCATAGGTGGTATCAAGAAAAAGAAAGAGGGGATGGGGGAAGGCAGATTAATCTAGATTTAAGAGACATCAAAATGAGGGGCGCCTGGGTGGCTCAGTGGGTTAAAGCTTCTGCCTTGGGCTCGGGTCATGATCCCAGGGTCCTGGGATCAAGCCCCACATTGGGCTCTCTGCTCAGCGGGGAGCCTGCTTCCTCCTCTCTCTCTCTGCCTGCCTCTCTGCCTACTTGTGATCTCTGTCTGTGAAATAAATAAATAAATCTTTAAAAAAAAAAAAAAGACATCAAAATGAAATGTGTAGATTTTCTTTGGATCCTCATTTGAACAAAACCATAAATAAGACATTGCTGACACATTTGATGAGATTTACACATCGACTGGATGGATGTTAGATGATACCAGAGTTATTGTTAATGTTTTGGATGTGCAACAGTGTTATGGTTATATAATAAAATGTTCCATTTTTTAAAAAATGAGATGCATACTTAAGAACGTAGGGTTGAATGTCACAAAGTCTGGGATTTGCCTCAAAATATTTCAACCAAGGAAAGGAAATCAGAATTAGAGGAAGCAAAGGTTGGACATGTGGGGTGTACATGGGGTTAAGATATTTTCTCTACCTTTGTGTTTTTAAAAATGTCTGTAAGTGAGAAAAATTAAAGTATTACATTACAAATTCTGGATCAGATCACAAATTCTGGATCAAAAACAGTAAAATTGTACCATATCCTCACATACAGAAATCATTCCATTTTTTCTGATGGAATGAATTATTCTAACATTTCTTAGATGTTAGGGTAATCAGAGAAGCAAGTTCAAAGTAAAAATGAACCTTTAACTCTAAGTGAATGTGACCCTTACTCCTCAGTCTTTAACATTCTTTTTTTTTGTTTTTTAAGATTTTATTTATTTATTTGACAGACAGAGATCACAAGCAGTCAGAGAGGCAGGCAGAGGGAGAGAGGAGGAAGCAGGCCCCATGCAGAGCAAAGAGCTCTGGGATCATGACCTGAGCCGAAGGCAGAGGCTTTAACCCACTGGGCCACCCAGGCGCCCAGTCTTTAACATTCTTACCACCTCCTCTAGGCATCGTTATTTTCTTCCCATATGGAGGAAAGCTACAGCTCTCCCACTCATCTGTAGGCTGCCCATTCTGTTCATAGCATCCGCCTGAGGATGGTGCTATTTTCTCACACCATTCCTCACTGTGCTTATTCCTCTGCCACGTTGGCCTGGGAGAACCTTCCCATCTGCATGTCACACACCTGCCTCACAGAGGATTCCATCTTAGCGATATAAAACAGGGCAGATTTTTTAATATCTCCCTGCTACTCCTCATTACACTCGTGGAGATGAATCTGTTTTCCCATGAGAAGGAAGAATGTGAAAGGGAAAGGATTTAATTTACCAAAATCTGATTTCCACAGGCAATAAGCACACCAGCTTCTTCCCCAAAGCTCATTCCCAGCCTCTTTCAAGTGTTCGCGAAGATACGCACGGACAGAACCACAGAGACTCTACAAATGCTCATTCTCCTTCATTAAAAACATTAAGTTACAAATATTTTGACTTATAAATAGTCAAGGTGGGTGGTGCACCTAGTTCTTTACCCTGAATCCAAATTTTGCCCTTCTCGAACTTTTGCCAACCCACTCCATAGCCAGCATCTTACCTCAAAGAGGAAGCTCAGCCTTCCCCAATTCCCTGAGTTCGCATTTATTCAATTCTACAGGCCTGCCTAGCCCTGCCTAAGACAAGGACCGATCATCGCCCCAGGAAGGCAGAAGCAGTTGGGGGCCAAACCCAGCAATGATGTGGAAACAAAGTGCTCTCAAGTGAGGGCAGGACTTCCTGTGTGGAAGAAGCCAGGCTTGCAGTCCTAACAGAATGATCTCCCTGTCAAAGAGAACTTGGTTTTGCAAAAGGCTAGAGTCTAAAGAAGGTGGAACTGTTTTTTTAGGCAACTCTAGCAGACCCTCTATGGACCCATAGTCCCGAAGGCTAAGTCCAAGGCCTTCTACTCCTGTGGCAGGTGTACAGGTCAGAGTGTCCCATAGATGCTGACTTTGGCCAGGGAGATGCTCTCTGTGTACTGGTTCCGGCCTTTCTCATACAAGACATAGAGCTGGGGGGCCTCGTCCTTCCCACCCATGCTGCCCTCTAGGGCTGCCAGTGAGGAGTAGCCACTGGGGCCTGGCCACAGCTGGACCATCTCTTTCCGCCACGAGGTACCATTGCTGAAGCTCCAGCGCAGTGTCAGGTTCACCCCTGGGGAGGGCAGGAGGGTCAGGGAAAGGAGGGGCTCTGGGTGCCCCTTCTCTAGGTAACAGGGACTCCCCCCACGGGCCCCATCCAAGAGATACTCACGAAACTCAGGATGGGCTGGATTGGAGAAGAAGATGATGCCAGAGCTGGTGGCTACAGCTCCTGCAGCCACCACAGGGTCCACGAGCTCAGGGTCGAAGGTCACGTCACGAGGCCGTATTGTGTCACAGGCATCGTAGCTGCGGAGGACAATTCGGCAGTGGCAGTGATAGTTGTTCTGGTTTCGGGCGTTGATGACGACTGAGCCATCTGGGAGCTCATAGGGCTAACAAGAGAGAATAGGTCTTCAGCAAGACCCAGGGAGGGGGCAGGGCAAAGGACCCTTGTCCCTGAGGAAGCAGGCCGGGTGGCACAGAGCTGAGCGGCCAGAACCTGGGTCTGTGAGGGAAATGGTGCTCTGGAGGGGGCAAGGCAAGTGGGGTGGGAGGGGAGCAGCCCATGGACTCCTGACCTGGCACTCATCAGGGTTGAAATCGTTCTCCCGCTTGGGCTGGCCATAGGGGATGCCGCTGACCCCACTGCCATAGCGCCAGGAGGCACCATGATCATCACTGAGGAGGCAGAAGACCCCAT
The DNA here is from genome assembly GCA_003697995.1 of Taxidea taxus jeffersonii. NCBI lineage: Eukaryota > Metazoa > Chordata > Mammalia > Carnivora > Mustelidae > Taxidea > Taxidea taxus. Next base: position 21,525 of record RCUC01133453.1, on the reverse strand, counting down.
CCCGCTCCAGCGTCCCATGGCCACACACGATGAGGCGGCCCTTCCGCGGCTCCCGCTGTTTCTGTGGGAAAGGAAGCTGGGTGTCACTGAGGGAGACACTGAAGGGGCTCATAGGCAGGGAACCCATCATCCCCCAAGTGTGGGAACACATCTGGTCCCCTTCAGTTCCGTCCTGGCTACTGAGGGTCCTGGGAAGATTCCATAAACACCCACGGCCTGAATTAAGCTCCTTCGAAGAATAAGCTCCTTCGGGATATCTAGGATGTACACTGAAGGACAAGTTGTGCACAAGACAAGGAGGTCTAGCCGCAGGGGTGCATGGGAGCTTGAAGCTATGCTTGGTGTGCTCACTCACCAAGCTGTGCACCACAGCACAGGCTTGCTTCTGCTCAAAGGAAGGGGTGCCTTTTTCCATTCTGCACAGCCCTGTTGACAACCCCCAAATGGGAAGGCAATGGCAAAGTCCCATCTTCCCTTGGGAGGGAGTTTCTCCCAGGATGTCCTTTTCTTCCAAGGAATCCCAAACTAAGGGGAAAACTGACTTCACAAGACCTTCTCCCCCGGGAAGAAGCCCAACTGGGGGCAGACTCCTCAAAAGGCAGCCTCCTCCACCCATCTCGGAACAGAGACCTGAATGCCAGAGCCTGGTCCAGGGGCAAACATCTCGGTGCCAATGTCCAATGAAAGATTTCGGGGAGGGCTCCAGGAAACACCGTCATCTTTGCTCCACACCAGCATGGTGGAGGCCACCTGGCAGCCAGCCTTGTGAGCGCAGAGGGAATAGAAAAGGAACACCACTCCTGTTTCCATATCGCTCACCACTGCCCCCAGGTTCAGCCCATCTGGGGTTTCCCCATCATCTACAATGAAGGCTGTTGGAGACCATGTGCTGCCTGAAGAGAAAAGAGAGGTAATCCAGAGTGAGCACTCTGAAAGTGCCCTTTCTCCCACTCTGTCAATTTCCAGCTCTTGATAATGATCCAAGGCCTCAGAGTCACCCCAGGGCCCTACAAAACTGCCCCACCTCCCCTCTCTGACTTATCTATTCTACCCTTGCTCCTTCCCATTCCTCAAATACTTCTCTCCTGGAGGCCTCTGAACAGGCTTGTGACATCTGCCTGGTACATTCTTCTTCAGGGTAACTCTCACCTCCTTTACTCAAAAGTTAGCTGTTTAAAATTGCAAACAGGGGTACCTGGGTGGCTTTGTTGGTTAAGTGTCTGCCTTTGGCTCAGGTCATAATCCCAGGATTCTGGGGATCGAGCCCTGCATCGGATCCTTGCTCAGCAGGATCTAATCTCTCCCTCTGTGCCTACCTCTGCCATTCCCCCTGCTTTGTGCTCTCTCTAGATATCTCTCAAATAAATAGATAAAATCTTTAAAAAATTGCAACCAATCTCCAGCAGCCTATTTTATTTCTCTCCATTATATTTATCACTTTCCAACACAAAAAAATAAATTTACCTATTTATTATGTTTCACAACCATAATCACAGAATATAGAACAGGGCCCAGTGTATAGCAAGTGCTCAATAAATGTTTGAATGTTCAACTCCTAGATTATCACAATTTCTAGAACACTGCTCTGGACAGCTTCCCTCATAAAGTTCCCTCTACCCCTCAGGGACCCAGGCCTCCAGCTCTCCCAATGGTCCTATCCTATTCTCAAGGGTATTGGGCAGGTCAGGCTCCCCATCCATGCAACCTAACACCAGCCCTTGTCACCCAGGCATCTTTATACCCTGGTCGGTGGATCTCCGAAGAGCAATGAACTTGGCCCCCTCATCCGATGTGGACATTTTCCTGGCCTCCGCGAAGGCAAGGAGAGTCCCCTGAGGAGTGGTTGTGATGAGCGGGATTCGGAAGGTGTGCACAGAACCGATCTGCTTCCCGCTCACCCACAGCAGCTGCTCCATGGTCACCAGCGGCTGAACCTGCGAAGGGAGGAGGAAGGGAGTGTCAACGGACATACTCGACTTCGGGTTTTAGGACGGATGAATAGAGGCTCCGAGTTGAGTTTCCCTGGGAAAGCGATGTTGGGGATCAGAGTGTGGGTGGGGGGCAGAATGAGGAAGGGGAACCGGAGGAGGGTTTGGAGCAAAGCTGGGGCCTCGGATCGGGAGAAGGGCTAAGAGGGGAGAAGGTGCCTTCAGGCAGCGCGGGGGTGGGGGACCTCCAAAGGGGAATGAGCGTGAATGAAGAGGAGACTCGGGTACAGGAGGGCAGGACGACAAGGGCCCGGAGAGGGAGAGGGTTTGGGAGTGCATGGAGGGAACGGGGTCTGAGAGCGGCGGGAGAATCCCTCGGAGGACGGGGTCTCAGCAGCCCGCGTCCCGGGGGACGCTGGGCACAGACGACCTGCGTGGGTCAGGGATGGGGATATATGAGGGGAGACTCACCAGACTGAAGTCGTTCCTTATCCCAGCCCCAAATTCTGCCAGAGACAACAGCAGCAGAAAGATCGCGGCAAATACCTGAGCTCTACAGCCTCCCCAGAACCCCGGCATCTGCGGTCCCCCGAGTCTGCCCGGGAGCACTGTGCCGGGTCGGCCCGCCATCGTATCTCTTCCCGGGCCGCCAGGACCCCGGCCCTCAGGGCTAGATGCGGGCCAGAGTCTGTCAGCTGACCCGGCCCTTTAAATGCCAGCTATTACCGCCCCCCTCACTCGCAACTCCCCTAACCCGCCCCGAGTCCAGCCACCTGCCGCACTTCCGCGACTCTAATTGGCCCTCACACACTCAGACTCCTCACATGACCCTTCGGCGCCGTGGAGCTGGACCTTCCAATTGGCTCCTTTTGAAGCCTCGGAGCTTGTGACCCGGACTAGAAGCTTATTGGCTGGGATGAAGAAGGGCGGGCATCACTCCGTAGGAATCTTTTGATTGGCCATGGCTCCTGGGGCGGGTTTAGGGGCGGGGTCTACTTTAAAGAGCTAGGCGGCGAAATAAAGCTGCACGTCGTCATGGAGGCAATTAATTAAAAATCCCGGACTTTTGAGAAAACAAAATATCAACATTTAATAATTTGTTTTGAACCACAAAATCAAGATCTGGAAGGCGGGGTGATGCTGGGAGGCTGTACAGGAGGACAGCAGCCCCGATCAGGGCCGCGTCTCTCACTTCTTTTTCTTCTTCTTGTCCCCGGGGAACGCCTCGTTCTTCTTGCCTAGGATCTTCAGAAGGGATTTGGGCATGTAGTAGGGCCGGTCCAGGGAGCCGTCGTTCCTCTCCAGGTCTTCCACTGCGCCGCAACATAGACCGTTAGAGTGGACCCTCAAGAGCCCCCCAGTCCCCGGGAAGATCGGGGGCGAGGAGACTAGCCGCAGGGGTCCAGGCTGCACCAACATGGGCTGTTCTTTTGGGGCAGTTTTGGTAACCTACTGGGCAGGTTATGTAATCTGTTTCCCCGGGGTGACGTGGGGTCAGTAGTACTGTTATTTTATAGCGTGCTTGGGCTTAGAAAAAATGCAGGTCAGCCGCGTACTGCAGACTGTAGTGTGTACTAAACCCTGAATGGATGTAGAATTGACTCCTGAACGACACAGAGATTAGCGGCGCTGACCCTCACGCAATCAACAATCCGCCTATTATTTTAGACTCCCCCCAATTTAATAGCCTACTGTTGACCGAAAGCCTTACTGATAACATAAAAAGTCAATTGGCACATTTTGTATATGTACAGTATACTGTATTCTTAAATAAAATAAGCCAAGGAAAGGAAAATGTTAAAATCCTAAGGAAGAGAGAATACGTTTACAATACTGTATTTATCAGAAGAAATGAGGTTGTTCAATGGTCCTAAGAGGGTGAGAAAATCCACATTCACTACAGCCACCTGCTGGGAAGTCTCCTGGGGTGAAGGTCTACCTTTGATTTTCTGGGGAAAGACACCAGGGGCCTCTGCCCTGGAATGCTCTTTCTTGGGAGACCCTGCCAGCCCCACAACTCACTTTCGCTTTTCTGCAAGCCCCTGGCTTGAGGATGGCCGAAGAGGCTTCCTCTGACTTTGGCTCCTTTAACTCCCAAAGTTACTGTTTCTAGAAGTCCCAAGTCTCCAAAAAAATCCTAAACAATTTGGTACCTTGAAATCTGGGGGAGGTGGAAGGAAGTGTCACTCACAGAAACAGAGGAAGAGCGTGTCCACACACATGCCAAAAACGCTGAAGAAGCCGCTGGCAATGACATAGGCCCCCAGGATAGAGATCTGGAAGATCCAGGGAGCATTAGAGTTCGTTTGGGGGGTTGGACTCTAAGGCAGAGCCAAGGAGTCACTTACCATAATGGGCAGCCAGTAATAGTTGAGGGAGGGGTTCTCAAAGTCTCTACCCAGCCCCCGGATGCGACCGGTGAAGAAAAAGAAGGACAAGACCCCTGTGGGAGAGGTCTGGAGGTCAGTGTCGTCACTTCTCTGAGGTCACCTCTTTGGCTGCCCTGTGCCCCTGCCCTCTGTCCCCGTAACTCCCAGCCCCAGCTCTTACCGACACCCCCAACCACCAGCAGCTTCCCGAAGAGCAGCAGTAAGTCTGTGACTTTATCCAGAACCACCACCCTGTATGGGAAGTTGGGGTGGGTCGGGCTTGAGTGCCCTAGTAGCGCTAGGAACCGGATTGGCTATATAAGTTGCTGTGACAGATGTCAAATGAAAATCATTTGTGCTTCAAGACGAAGGCAGCATTTAACCAAGCTCCAGACCCTTCTGAGCCCGCCCGGCATGCTCATGAAGCCAGCCTGGGGTGGGAGATCGCGGCAGGGGGCAAGGGAGAGAGGAGAGCCTGACCTGACAATGTTCCGCATAAGCAGCATGAAGGCATTTTTGGCGGAGACACAGAAGTTCTTCCCGTAGATGGCGATCTGAGTGGGATGGACAGAGTCACCTGTGTAGAGCTCACCTGGGCCAGGGCCCGGGCCTAAGCCAAGGGACCCCAGGACAAGGGGCTGCTCATTCCCTGGGGCTCACCATGATGTAGGCGTTGCGGTTTAGGAACTTGATAAACTTCTCCAGACACCAGAGGCAGCACTTAAAGCAACACATAATGCATCGGGCCACGGGGTTCTGGGCTCCTGGGAGAAAGGGGGAGCTCATGTTTGGTCACTATCCCCTGGCAGCCCCTCCCCAAGGGGAGGTGAGCCAGCTGCTTACCTCTCAATTTGTTGTCGATGTACTCCAGAATGACTCGGGCTATCTGCACAAGGCTCAGGATGAGGGCTCCGAAGGCCAGCGACCCAGTGTGGTACCTGCAGAGGGGGGAGTCAGAGGCAGCCCCAGGACCCTGAGACTCCCAGGTTCACACTTCCCAGTCCCCTGCCCCGGGCTTACCGGAGTGTGCGGATGAAGGCAGAGCTCAGGGGAAAGGTGGGGATGTCCTGGGGCTTGTGGAAGGCCCAGTAGAAGGAGGCAAAGGCACCAGCCAGGACACATTGGCCCAGGGCCAGCACCCAGTTGAGGGTCCAGAAAAGCCCCAGGATTCCGTAGATTTGCAAGTTGAAGAGAGAACGCTGAACCAGGCCCGTGGATGAGTAGCTCTGGAAGATGCACCTCAGCCCCGGACACGAGGAGTTAATAGGCTGGGCCTGGTGGTGACAGAGGAGGGTCATTCCCAGCCAACTCCTGCCACTCCCAGAGGAGAGGGAGGGAAATAGCTACCTCCTTGAGCTGGAGAAGCCATTTCCTTCCAGGAGATCCTTCGTCAGGTTCTAGTTGGGTTCAGACTGCCTAGTGTGTGAGAGTAATTCGTTTTCCTTCCATCTCCATATGGGCAGGAGAGTTCCCAGGCTGCGAGGGCCAAGACTTAATGGTGTGAAGGCACCGTGACCAGCCCCTAGCTCTCTCCCTGGTACTCAGTCAGCAAGCCCCTCTAAGACAGCCTCTGCAATGTCAACCAAAATGCTTTGTAGCAAAAATGAACAGACTGGGTATTAGATGGTATTAAGGAGGTATTGTTAATCTTCGGTGTGATAATGGTATAGTGGTTATGCTTCTTATTTTATTTTAAAATTTATTTTATTTATTTTTGGTTGTGTGTATTTTTTTTTAAGATTTTATTTATTTATTTGACAGACAGAGATCACAAGTAAGCAGAGAGGCAGGCAGGGAGAGAGGAGGAAGCAGGCTCCCTGCTGAGCAGAGAGCCCGATGCGATGCAGGGCTTGATCCCAGGACCTTGAGATCATGACCTGAGCCGAAGACAGAGGCTTTAACCCACTGAGCCACCCAGGTGCCCCTGTTTTTTTTTTTTTTTTAAGACTTATTTTTGGAGGGTGGGAGGATGGGTGAGCCTGGGGATGGATATTAGGGAGGGCACGGACTGCATGGAACCCTGGGTGTTATAAGCAAAACAATGAATCTTGGAACATTACATCAAAAACTAATGATGTAGGGGCACCTGGGTGGCTCAGTGGGTTAAGCCTCTGCTTTCAGCTCAGGTCATGATCTCAGGGTCCTGGGATCGAGCCCCACAGGGCTCTGCTCAGCAGGGAGCTTGCTTCCCCCTCTCTCTGCCTACCTCTCTGCCTACTTGTGATCTCTCTCTGTCAAATAAATAAATAAAATCTTTTAAAAAAAGCCTAATGATGTACTGTATGGTGACTAACATAAGAAAAAAAAAAAAGATTCATTTTTAGAGAGAGAGTGCGAGCAGGGAGAGGGGCAGATGGAGAGGGAGAGAACCTGAAGCAGACTCTTCCCTGAGCAGGGAGCCTGCCCCAGGCCCCAATCCTACCACCCTAAGGTCACCACCCTGAGATCATGATCTGAGCTGAAATCAAGAGTCAGATGCTTGACCAGCTGAGCCACCCAGGCACCCCTTTGGTTATGCTTTTAAAAGTCCTTCCGTGTCAGGGCACCTGGCTGGCTCAATCGGTAGAGCATGCAACTCTTGATGTCGGAGTTATGAGTCTGAGCCTCAGGTTGGGGGTTGAGATTCCTTAAAATAAATAAAATAAATAAAATAAAAAGTCCTTATCTGTCAAGATCTATCCTGATGTGTTTATGGGTGAACTGGCACTTATGTCCAGAATTTACCTTAAAAAACTCCAAAGAAGAAAATAAATTAATTAAAAAACAAAACAAAACAAAACTCCAGAAAAAAAGAATTGTGGGGTTGGGGGCCTAGAGATGGATGAAATAAGGACAGTGGAAAGTTGAGGGTTTGTGTGAGTTTGAAAATTTCCATAATAAAAAGTAAAAAAACACAAAAGTAAAAACAAAAACCCTTTACAGCAAATGTGACAACAATCTTGAGAATTGCTGAAATCGCTGATTGTGTCTTTGAAATTTGAAAATAAACCACTTTCCACTTTGTAATTGTGTGTTTGTGTCAGTCTCTGCCTCTAGATCCTGAGCCGCTGGAAGCCAGAACCAGGTCGTTTGGAGATTTGCATACCTAGTGCCTGGTACAGGGTGGTTCCTCCCTAAATGTAAACCTCCCTCCCTCCCTCCCTCCTTCTCCTGCTTTAGGGTGCCCTAATGCCTGTGAGCAAGCCCCTGGTCCCAGCTTTCAGGGGGTGGCCCCCCCACCCAAAGCTCTGAGGACAGCAAACCCCCTGCAGTGCCTTGCACTTTCTGGGAACCTCACAGGGCAGAATGTGGGGAAGCGGCTTCTCTCCGTCCACTGTCCACCGCCCCCACCTGCCTATTGCCCAAGGCACCGGCTCCCAGGAAAAAGGCTTTAAAAAAATGAAACAAAACCCATCTACAGTTATCAGCTCTCATCAGGTGCCAGACATGTACAAAGCACTCTATGTGCCTGATGTCCTTCAGTCTTCTCAGCCACCCCGAGGGACAGGTATTACCACGGTCTCCATTTTACAGATGAATGGACTGAGACCGGAGGCGGAAGTGGCTATCAGTCCTCCTGGCAAAGGCAAGCCCAGTCCAGGCAGGGGAGGGTGGGAAGTGCCCGTACCCAGCTTTCCCAGGGCCTCATGTGGCCTCCAGCCTCAGTTTCCTTCTCTGAGTAAGGGGTAGCTGAGGGGGAGCACTGGATCCAGAGTCCACTGCTGGCTCCCTTCCTGCTGGGGGCCTGTTGTGGGATCTTGAGGGACCTCCTTTTACTCTCTGGTCCTCTGTCTCTGCTGTGCAATAAGGGATTTGGACCAGCTGGCCCTGAGGTCACCTCAGCCCTGCTGTAGCCCCCTCTATATCTACCCCAAATCCCCTCACCATGGGGTTGCATGATGTATTCATCTGCACTTGATCACAGCCGGGCAAGCTGGCATTGGGTGCCCAGAGGACATATTGGGGTTGCCCCGATGTGGCCAGGTACCCAGAGGGGAGTCAAGGAAGAAGGCATAGTCACATGGGGGTCTCCACAGGTCCCCTCCTCAGGGACACCTTCCCAGGTTCTTGCACAGGTTGTTCACTGCACAAAGGGTGGGTAATCAGCCTGGGTTCAGTCTTTCAACTCTGTCCAGGGGCAGGCCTGTGTCTGCCCAAATGAAGGGGCACATTCTTCCAATTGCACTGTATAGGTAAATACAACCCCTTCCCCTTCCCCGCCCCAGGAGGGCCAGACCATGTGGGCAAAGGATACAGGGAGGTCATGGCCCAGTAGACAATGCAGATGAGCAGGAGGACAAAGGTGACCAGAGGGTAGAACAGGGTAGACATCATCTGCCCCACAGCCCTGTAGGAAGGTAAGAGTGTCCTTTAGTATGGCCCCAGGCCCCAGCGCCCACCCATCCTCTCCTGGGGCTGACCCTGGCAAGGTCCCCACCGCTGTCCTTGCCAGGACCTCCTCTGTCCCCCAGGCTGGGCACACAGTAGGTGCTCACTGAATGAACTGAATTGAATAAATCAGGCTCAAGGGACCCTTAGAAGAAATTGGAATCACAGAGAAGCCACCTGGGGCAGTGTCAGGGAGGATAAGGGAACAGGGTCTTCAAAGTATGGTCTCCTAATGGGTTTGGCAGGTAGATCCTGGGCGGGAAAAATCTGGGCTCCTGTCATTCCTCACGTCAACCACGACTGCCGCAGCGCAGTTACCATTCTGACTGCTCCTCACAGAGAGCCTGCTTCCTGTTCTGGGAAGCTGACAAGACACTAACTCATTTAATCCTCATGAGAGCTCTACAAAGTAGAAAATATTATTGCCACCCCTACCCCCCACCATGGGCCCCTGGGTGGCTCGGTCAGTTAAGTGTCTGCCTTCGGCTCAGGTCATGATCCTGGAATCCTGGGATCGAGTCCTGCATTGGGCTCCTTGCTCAGTGGGGAGTCTGCTTCTCCCTCTACCTACCACTCCCCCTGCTCGTGCTCTCTCAAATAAATAAATAAATAAATAAATAAATAAATAAATAAAATCTTTAAAAAGAAATTATTGTCCCCATTTCACAAATGGGTAAACTGAGTCTCAGAAAACTGGAGTCACTGAGTCACATAGCGGTGTTAACCACTGCATAACTCTGCCCTTCTCCTCCGGGGCTCCCTACAACCTTCCTAGCACTGCCATTCCACGACTGCACCCCCGTCCTCTGCCCCATCTACCCCCCCAGGCAGGTGCTGACTTGCTGGCCTCCTTCAGGAGGGCGACGGCGATGCGAATCCGCTGCCTCAGGAAGATCAGCAGCAGCAGCAGGGTGCCTTCAAGCACAGCCAGCACGATCACTGAGGGTGCACAGGGAGCAGACGGGCCGGGGTCAGGGCCGGGGCTTGGTGAGGCCCCGGGCAGTCCCGGGCTGGCTGCGGGTCTGGCAGTGGGCAGGGCACTCACCGGCCGCCAGCCAGGTCTCCTGAACGTTGCGGTAGGCACTGAGGTTGGTGGTGATGCCCAGCTGGGTGATGGAGGCCCCCTTGTCCCGCAGCACGCGGTACTCCTCCCAGCAGTGGTAGATGCCGTAGGCCAGCACGCCCAGCACCCCGAGTATCAGCACCAGCACCAGGGGCCCGGCCACCAGGCGCAGAAGCAGGATGAACAGCAGGCTCAGGACCAGAGCCACAGCTAGGGCGCTGTAGGCAGGGTGGGGTAGGTGAGGGCATTCCCTGGTCCCCTAAGTTTTCTTCCTTCCCGAGGCTCCCAAATGCCTCAAGCTCCCAGTGTCCCCAGGTTAGACCCCCTTTCTCTTATGGATCTTGTTGGGTCTGGGGTCAGTTCTGAGCTCTGGCTCCTCCTCCTCTGTCCAAAATTTCTGTTTCAGACCTTGGGCTAGGGGCCAGAGGAGTTGGGAGGGCAGCAGGGAAGGAGAGAGTAGGGGAATCGGTGACTCACACAAGAATCCAATACCAGGACTGGGCAACGTCTTCAAAGATCTTCACAGTGATGTCACGGGCATTGAGGCTGTCAAGCACACCGCTGCTGGAGGAGGGTGCGCAGAGTCACATGGGGCTGTTGTGGGGGGGGGAGGGGTATGGGACAGGGATGTGGGGGCAGAGGATGCCCACCTGATCCCCTGGGAGATGGAGGTGTTGCTGGAGATCCCTGGGAGTTCAGGTAGGGTGCTGTTCAACAGTGGAAGACAACGCCCCAGAGCTGGAGGGAGAGAACCGGGCTCCTGGGTGGGAGGGCCCAGAGCTTTGCCTTGAAAACCTCTGGCTCCACCCAGCACACCAGTGTCCTTAGGGAGGGCAGGACAGATAGGTTTTGCCCTCCCCCACCCAGACAGCGGCTCTTGACTCCACAGCCAAGAGGGAATTTCTGCTGGGTGCAGCCCTGTTCAGCTTCCTTCACTGTCTCTCAGGACCCCTTCCTGTCCTTGCCACTGCCAGGTGGACACCCGCATTTCCTCCTCCGGCCTCTTACACTCCAGCCTCCACCCACCCTACACCCCACCCTCTGCCCGAGAGCCAGGGAGACCAGGCCTCCTCATTCCAGGGCTTTAGAGCATTCGGCTGCTCAGACACTTCCAGCAGCTCTGCCCTGGAGAGCCCATGCTCCCTGGTCAGGCTTCAAGGCCCCACCATCTGAGCTCAGCCCACCTTTGGCCTCACCTCTGTACCTCTGCTCTCCCTGAGCCTTTCTCTGAGTGTTCTCCCTCCAGAAATCCCATCCATTACTCCCTGCTCAACTGCATCTCCATGTCACCTCCTCCAGGAAGCCTTCTCACCCCTTCCCCATTTCCTGCGGGGAAATTTCCCATTTCCTGTGCCTACTGAACCCTTTATCTCCACCTTTCCCAACGACTTCCCAACAGGCAGGCTGGCTTTGGCATTTCTATTCTAAAGATGGGGAAATGAGGCTCAGAGAGGTTGAGTAATTGGCCCAAGACCACAAGCTGGAAAGTTCAAATCTGGATCTGAGTTTGGAGCATTCACTTGAGATCTTTTTATTGTACTTATTCTGAGAATTGGTTATCTTTTCTCATGCTATAATTAAAATTTTTTCCTATTAAAAATACCATCGACTACTGGAAAGAAGAACACATAGAAAAAATTAAAAAGCCAGCGGCAATCCCAGCACCCAGCCACATTTGTTTGTGACTGGACGTCCAGTCTGTGCCCAGTGCACAGACATTAACGTGTGTGGGTGCATTTGCCCAGCTGTGTTTCCATGGGATGCTCATGCAGCGTCTTTGCCAAAATCTCAGATCACTGCACCTAAAATGTAGCTCAAACCTGGAGCAGTTTCATCTGCCCTGGGTCTCACCTGGGTGCCTGGCGCTCAGCAGGTGCACAAGATGGTAGGGTCAAGGGGCAGAGAGCAAAATGAAGACCCAGTGCTAATTCCAGTTTGGCCTGACAAGCTACTTGACTCCTCTCTCTGGGCCTGGCTTCCCCATCTGGGCAGTCAGAATACAGGACTAGATGCTACCCGAGGAAGGAGTACAGCTTCTCACCTGGAGCAGAAGGGAGGAGGAAACTGGGGCAGAGCTCCTGCTGCAGGCTTTGGATCACTGGCTGGGGGCAGGGGGAGGACATAGAGAGGCGCAGACACAGAGCAGAATGAAAGAGGGAGCCCCCGCACCACCCCCACCACAACTATAGTCACCTACGCAACTGCCCCTCTCCCCACCCACGTGACTCCTCCTTGACCACAGCGATGACACTGGAGGCAACTCTCACCATATCCCAAGGCACCCCTGGCAGACAGAAGTTCCTGTTTGCCGTGTAGAAGACCTCCCCAACATTCTGTGAGAACTGGCTGACTTCCACCGTCCATGCGACCTCGGGGCAGGAGGACACACACACCTGAGGCCAGAGAGCATGCAGAGGGGCTGGTACTCGCACCCTGGGGGCAATCCGGGTAGAGGGGTGTCCCAGGCTCTGACCTGGGATGTGGGACACTGCAGGCCGTTCTCAGCGACCGTGATGACGTTGGTGGCCAGAATGCAGCTGAAGATGTTGAAGTAGAGAAGATACGGTTTATCTCTGTGGAGAGGAAGGAAACGTGGGCATCAGGGTCTGGTCGGTCAGGTGTGGGGAGAGGAATGCCAGGGCTGTGCCTCAAGGATGCAGTGGGCCCAGTGAAAGTGTGTGTGGGGCCCACACCCTGACCCATAGCACTCAGCTCCTGGCCTTAGGAAGCTCAGTTCTCCTGGGGAGATACAGGAGGCATTCGGAAGATTTCCCAGAGTAATTGAGCCTTGAAACTGCTACCAAATGGCTGAGAGTTTTATGACCTTGAGCAAGTCACTTAACCGCCCACTGCCTCAATTCCATAAGGTGTAAGGTAATAGGACCTGCTTCATAGGGTTTAAATGAGTTTGTGTGTGCAAAGTACACCATCTGCCTGGAACATAGTAAACGCCCGTGTCATTGTTAAGGTTTTATTATTTACTGAAAGTTTCCTGCTGGTGGAACTGATGGCAGTTCAGGGATACCCCCCTGAACTTCAGAAGAAAAGATCAAAGCTCAGAGAAGTTGACTACCTTGCCCAAGGCCATACAACCAGAACTTAGCTCAGCTGGGGAATCAAATGCCAAACTCTGAACTTAAAGACCCATGCACTCATGGCCCTGCCTCCCATTTGTGGAGGGAATCAGAAGCCAACTGCCCAGAGATGGAGGCTGCTCAATGTGGCCTTGAGTGGGGAGGCTGTGGCCTGTGGGCAACAAAGGAAGGATCTGGAGCCTGGGTGTTCTTGTTCTCTGCCCGCTGCCCACCTTACCTCCTGTGGGCCTCCCCTTTAATTTTTATTTATTTATTTATTAAGATTTCATTTATTTATTTGTTGGAGAGAGAATAAGCAGGGGGAGCACCAGGCAGAGGGAGAAGCATGATCCCTGCTGAGCAAGGAGCCTGATGCGGGACTCCATCCCAGGACCCTGGGATAATGACCTGAGCCAAAGGCAGACACTTAACCAACTGAGCCACCTGGTCATCCCCCTCTTTTATTTATCTATCTATATATTTAAACATTTTATTTATTTATTTAACAGAGAGATAGAGAGAGCACAAGTAAGCAGAGCAGCAGGCAGAGAGAGAGAGAAACAGGCTCTCCGCTGAGCAGGGAGCCTGATGCAAGGGCTTGATTCCAGGACCCTGGAATCACGACCTGAGCTGAAGGCAGACCCTTAACCGACTGAGCCACCCAGGCGCCCCAGGTTTTTAAAAGATTTTATTTATTTATTTGTGAGAGAGAGGGAGGGCACAAGCAGGGGACATGGGAGGCAGAGGGAGAAGCAGGCTCAGGCTCCCTGCTGAGCAAGGACTCAATCTCAGGACCCCCAGGGTTATGGCCCAAGCAAAAGGCAGACGCTTAACCGACTGAGCCATCCAGGGGTCCCCCATCTGGCCCTTTTCCTGCCATTGTACTCACTTGTTAGCTCCTACCCCGCAGTAGGCCCCGGTAGAGTTCCTGGGGTAGAGGACTTGCCGGGGGTCTCCGTACACCCAAGCTGGAAGCAGACAGAGATGAATCACCAGAGGGTGGGATTTGGGGGTGGGGGGAAAGCAGCTTCGGGAATGGTCCCTGCCCATCCCCCCCCACCAGGGTCCCAGCACCACGCCTGCTGGAAACTTACCCACGATCCCCACCACGATGTAACCCAGAATGAAGACAAGGAAGAGGATACAGCAGATAATGTCTGTGCAGCTCCTGGGGGAGATGTGGGGAAAGCAATTGGAGAGGGGGTGCTGGTCTGGGGGAGTCCTGGGTTGGAGTTGGGGGATGCTGGAGAATGGGTGTTGGTAGGTTTTATTTTATTTTTCTAAGAAAACCTTTTTCTCACAATGCACCAGGGAATAAATAAGAAAGAGTTGTTTCCATTTGTCCTCAGGAAGGTGTGTGGGGGGGCATGACAAAAAACACAAAATTATCATTTTATGGGTGAGGGAACTTCTGAAGCATGACACAGAAAAGTAAACAACTCCTAAGTGCCCAGCTGGCTGAATTTTCCCAAAGAGCACGTACCTGTGTAGCCAGCTCCCAGGTCAAGAAATAGAACATCAGCAGCACCCCAGAAAGCCCCTTGTGCCCACTCTAGACACAAGAGTTCATCCAAGGGCATCATTCTCCTGGGGCAGGAGTTTCTTTTTTATAAACTTCTTACCAATATTTCAGCAAATACAATGCAAAACCAAAACCCCCACCCCCTAGCTCAGGAAGTGCCCAGAACTCACCTGTTCCTGATGGGACCTCGAAAGGAGGGGTCATATTTGGCTGGTTTTCCTGAGGGGCACAGGGAGGAGGAGAGAGAGTGAGGGCCTGAGGGGTTGTCTCTCCCCATCTCCTGTCCCTCTCACCTCCTTCCCTGCAGGGTGATCCTACCCTGGCCCAGGCTCCACCCTGGCCCTCAGGAGTGCAGGGGAGATGGAAAGGGCAGGGCTCGTGGGAGAAGTTGGAGAGCAGGAGAGGTAGGATTAAGACCTGGGCAGCAGCCTCGCTGCTGCCCACTCACTCTCTTTGGAGAGAGGGGGAAAAGGAGGCCTTAACAAGTTGTTTCCAGCCCACACTTCAAGGCTGGCAGCCAGGGAAATAGCCTTTGTCTCCTGCCCCTTTCCTGGCCCATTTGTCCTGTGTCTCCCTCTGGCTGGGATGTGGGACTCTGAGTCAAGCCACCTCAGTGGCTCTCCCGTCCCAATCCTTTTCCCTCTCTCTTCCTTGTATCCAGGCTAGGGTGGGCACCAATCTAAGCACCTCAGGGAAGTCACAACCCTCCCCACAGCTGCCCCAGGCCCTACCTCCACACTCTGGCCCAAGGCCACAGGGAAAGAAACTGGAGCCAAAGGCTTGAACTCTTGCAGGACAGGACCGGGGCAAGGAGGGGCCCCTGTAAAGCCCCCCACCTAAGGGGACCCCGGGCCACTGCCAGTCTCTGGGTGAGCAGTCAGGGTGACACCTGAGCCTGGTGGTTGAGACTGTGGTTGGTTTAGATTGTGGCCATGTCCTGTTCCTGGTCCTCCCTGAGTACACACAGGGAGGAGGCGGGGCCAGGCCACTAGGGTCCTGTGTTGGCATAGAGGAGGCAGGGCAGAGGGTTGGGCAAGTGTGGGAAGGGGTGCGATTCATTCTCCTTAGGTGTTCTGGACTCTGTCCCTCCATGGCTCTCAGACATGAGATCAATGATTGACCCAAAGCTGTTCCAGGAAGTCTACTGGGGAGGCCTGCTGCTCCTTCCCCTAGCCTGCTTAGGAACCTAAGCTTTGCCTCTGGAAGGGCCCTCCCTCCCCTTCAGACCAGGAGCTCAGACTTCCAAGCCTCAAAAGACCCCTGCAGGCAGGCCTGGGCCTTACTGCTCACAGGGATCCCAGAAGCGGGTGTCCCAATTTCCTTCCATCTCAGACCATCCCACCCCTAATCCTAGGAGGTCTCTGGGATGGGCTCCCAGCCCTGGGTCCTCATGGAGATTCTGCAGATAGGCTCCCTGCTCCCTCTTGCCTCATCTTACCCTTCACAGGAAGCCCTTGTGAAGCCACTACCCCTATATCTCATGGTCCCCTGAGAAGTCTCCCCTCCTAACAGAGACCCCAGAGGCAGGCCCTGGCCCCTTCTCCACAGAGGCCCACAGTCCTAGCACCTCATAGAGACCCCCAAACACATGGCACTCCTGCTGTCACTGCTCACAGAGACCTTGGGAAACAAATCTCTAGCACCATTTTCCCTCAGAGACCCAGGGTCCAGACTGAAACTCCTCTTCCTCACAGTGACCCCAGCTGTTCCTCCTGACAGAGGCCAGACTCCAGCCTCATCCCTTATGGGCTCTGCAGCACATAGACTCTCCTGGGCCTTGAACCCCATCCTCCTGCTCAGGACCCTGACCTTGCCTTCTTCCATTCAGGGTTTGCTACCCAGAGCCCTGCCCTGAGAGACCCGGATTCCAGCCTCAACTCCTCCAGGAGACCCTAGCTTCACTCCCCAAAATCTCTCTGGCAAAGGCTCCCGGCCCTGAACCCAATCCTCCTCCCAGGACCCAGAGTCTACTTCCTTCCATCAGCTCTTTCCACGCCCTCCCTTCAGGGACGGAGGGCTCCCCTCAGCTCCTCTCCCTGGGGCCAGCCCCAGCCATCGCTCCCCCAGAGAAGCCAGCTCCTCAGCTCCCCACCCTCCGAGGGTCTAGGCCTCTGGCCCGGCCTTGCTCTCAGACTCACCACAGGCCTCATCCCCGTCCTGTTTTCCCCCCATGGTTCAGTCTCCAGAGTGATTGGAGTCAGGGAGACCTAGCGACTCACCTGCCTCCCGGCCCGCCCTCCCACACGTCACAGCCCCACCTCCGCCTGTGGTCCTGACACACTCTGTTCCTTTCTCAACTCCGTCTGGGCAGTGCCCTGCTGGCGGCCCGGAAGGCCGAGCCTGGGACCGGATCAGGGCTGTTTGCCACGGGCGCCGTGGACCAGGGCACGCTTTAAGAAAATCCTTCATGTTTTTACAAATTACTTCAGCTGCAATTGACTCACACCTATACTCTCCCGCCGGATTAAGTGCTGCGATTTGTCTTTTAGCCCTTTGCTGGACTGTCCACAGTGGTCTCCCCACAACCCCTCTCCCCTCCCCTCGGGGAGCTGTCCACACCAGCCACACCTGTCCAGCCGGCTTCCCATCCTGCTCGTTCCCTTGGACCCACATTCCCTCTAGCCGTGTGTTTCCTCCTTGACCAAAGCCCTTAGCCCCCCAACAACCATCAAGACAGTTTATTACCAAACCCAGTATTTATTGAGAACAAAGGAAACCAGCTGGCACAGAGGCCCAATTTCAATTCATCAAACTTCAGCTGAGGATGGGGAACAGGTTGTGGCCAGCCCTGAAGTTACCCTCCCAGGGAGGAACCAGCTCTGGGAGAGAGGGGCTGTCAGACCTCCAGGGCCTGGCTGGGGTCTCTGGCCAAGGAATGTGTGAAAGGGGCGGGGAGAGAAGACGGCAGCACCCCAAGATGTGGGCTGTGAGCAGCAAGTGGCAGAGGGGGCTGCTGAGCTGGTGGCCATCCAGGGGTGGGGTGCATGTGTGGTCCGCTGTCAGGGATTGACAGGGGGCAGGGAGCTGAGCTCAGGCAGCAGCTCGGGGTGGGGGTCTAGGCGTGCCAGGCGGCTCTGTTCCAGGGCGATGGCCTCGGCTGAGTGCTTGCATTTCTCAGAGCCACACTGACAAGTGAAGTATTTGCTTTTGATGTCCCAGAAGCGGTCACCATAGTCAAACCTGTCAGAGGAGCACAAGAGGCTATGGGATCCTGAGCCAGTGGCCCAGGCCTGCCCCAAAGCACCCACCCGTACCTTCTCCTGACAGGCTCCCAGCCCTTCTGTGTACACAGAGCCACCACACTGGCCCTGCCTGCGGATTTGTCAGACATGCAGAATCTTGGGCTCCATCCCAAATCTACTGAATCAAAATCTGGGAGGCTCAGGACTCCATTTACACTGATATCTCGAGAGCCTCAGCTCTACTCCATGCCTGGACACCAGGCACTCTCCAGCCTTCAGTGTCTGGTCCCAGGCTCACTGCATGTCCCACACCCCAGCCACACACTGGAGACACCTCACCCCAGCTCCTCCCCAGTCCGGATGTCTCGGGAACTGAAGAAGGCAATGCGTGGAAAGCGCAGGTCTTGGTGCAGCATGAAGACCCGGACAGGGATGATGTTGGGGTCACACAGGTGGTTGATGAAGCGGCTGATGTTGCCATAGTAACGGGCATCGATGCAGTACACCTCTCCATCCTGAGGGGAGGGCGGCACCCTTCAAGTCTACTACTACTGTGCTTGCCTGGCCACAAGCCCCCCAATCCCTCCTCCCCACATTCCCATCCACTGACTGACTGCAAGGCACAGAGGGATCTCCTGCCCACCTTATTGTCTAAGTCGAAAAGGTAAGAATCATCCTCTCTCACATCAGCCTCGGCATCAGAGATCAGCTCCCCGACATACCTGTGGGGCAGGAAGTAGTGGTTCTGAAGGTGAGTGGGGGTTACTGGGAGCCAGCTCCAGGTCCTGTCCCTCCTCACAACCCTACAGAATCCTCTTTCACGATCTCTCAATTGCCCTGGTCTGTGTCCATGGATCCCACAGATCGACATGGCTGGGGGGTGGGGTGGGCAGCCAGGGCAGAGTGGGCATGGAGGACAGCAGACATCAGACATCATGGGATGGGGGATGTGGGTAGCTCCCCGCTGGAGTGAAGATCAGGAGGAAGAACAGGGGACACCAGCATGGGAGAGGATACACAGGGCCTCCCCCTACCAGCTGAGGGCTAGTGGGGGGATGAGCTAGAGAAGCAGCCATGGGGAAGGTAAAGGGAAGGGCCCGAGCTGTATAGGAGGAAGAGACAGTGAGCAGGGAGATGGTAAGCCCCTATGGTTAAGGGGACCAGAATGTGTAGGTAGCTGGTTTTTGACGGGGGGGGGGGGGGGGGGGAATCCATGTAGGTTTAGCGCCTGGGAGGTATGTGCACTAGGGGTCACCTAGCACACGGGTATGGAGCACCCAGCACGTGGGGGCAAAGCCAGGCTGTAGGACAGGATTGACGGCAGGACTGCAGGGCTGTGAGGGACTCTAGGAAGGAGCTAGGGACAAGGACAGCCACATTTAGAAAGCGGAGGAAGAGAAGCTGGTGAAGAGGAAGGATGGACGGGTCCGAGGTGAGGACAGCATCATGGGAGCCAGAGCAAGGTGGGGTAGCAGACTCCAGAAGGAGGACCAAGACACGGAGTGAGGAGAGGTCTGTTGAGAGGCAGCGTCAGCAGGAGGGTGAGGGCCGAGGCCGACTCCTGCAGGGATGAGCAGTAAGCCGATGGTGGGGAACTTGAGGTTCAGGAGGAAGAGGCCATTTCCACAAAGTTGAGAGATGACCCAATAAAGAGGAAATGGGGGGGCGCCTGGGTGGCTCAGTGGGTTAAGCCTCTGCCTTCGGCTCAGGTCAGGATCCCAGGGTCCTGGGATCGAGCTCCGCGTCGGGCTCCCTGCTCGGTGGGAAGCCTGCTTCTGACTTTCCCACTCCTCCTGCCTGTGTTCCCTCTCTCACTGTGTCTCTCCCTATCAAATAAATAAAATCTTAAAAAAAAAAAAAAAAAAAGAGGAAATGGGGGCGCCAGGGTGGCTCGTTAAGTGTCTGCCTTTGGCTCAGGTCATGATCCCAGGGTCCTGGGATCGAGTCCTGCATCAGGCTCCCTGCTCAGTGGGGAGCCTGCTTCTCCCCCTGCCCCCACCCAACTTGTTTTCTCAAATAAATAAAATCTTAAAAAAAAAAGAAAAAGAAAATACGTGGTCCCTTAAATGGGAAATGGGGTCAAAGAAGGCCTAGAAGTCTGCCAGCCATGGGGGAGGAGCCGGACAGGTGGTGACAGATGTTGGAAAAGAAACTGGAGGTGGATGGAAAGGTCGTATTACCACCTCAATTTTGCAGACAAGAGAAATGAGGCTCAAAGATGTTAAGAACTCGGCCATGGACACCCAGCGGCAGAGCGCAGCTCAAACCAGGTCCGTCTCCCAGCTTGGAAAGGCAGGGGAGAAGTGATATGGTGGTGGTGGCAGGAGGCTCTGCAGTCTGGGCAGGCTAGAGGCAGGTGCAGTCTGGCCGGCGAGGGGCAGTAAAAAGGGGCAGGACCTGTCAGAGAGGAGAGCGGAGGGAGACAGGGGAGGCAGCTGTGGCTGGGCATCCACCCTGACCCCTACTCACTCGCAGATGAAGGTCCCCTGGGGGATGGTCTGCAGGGCGCGGACCCCCCAGCCCATCTTGGCTGTCCGGTAGAGCTGCAGTCGCACTCTGGGGGGTGGGAGAGAGGCTGGCATCAGGTGGTGGGATGTGGGGTGTGGGGGGCTGAGGGCGGGCTGCAGGGGCAGGCCTCACTTGATGCCACTCTGTACCACCCGGTTCTTGCAGTTTCGCCAGCAGGAGCACGCCTGGTTACACTCGAAAATCAGTGGGGGCTCAATCTTATTAAATTCCTGGAGCAGCCGCCCGTCCTGGGGTCGAGGGAGGGAAGGACAAGTAGTTTCCATGTGGTGTCCACTATGGCTCCTAACCCCACAGATGGGGAGGATGGGCTGGGGGAGGCCACACGTGCCAAGCTCAGAGACTAGGACCTGCACCACGTCCTTGGTTGGCACGTAGCTGGGCATGGACCCAGCTCCATCCTGGCAGCGCCCCCCAAACCCCTGCCCTGCCCCCCTGTTCACGAGGGAGGGACCAGCAGTGGGGAGCAGGTGGAGCACACACACCTTGTCGTACCAGCAGCGGATGCTGAGCTGCCCACACAGGCAGTTGGAGCTGGAGCAGTCGTCCACACAAGTGCAGTGCTGGGGCAGAAGGCAGGGGATGAGCTCGACTGAGCTCAACCCTCAGAAGCGGCCTTGTCCCCTCAGCAGCCAGTGCTCCTTGACCCCCCACCACTGTCCTTTCTCTGAGGTTGTTACTTCGGGACAGTGGGTGCTGATGGTCCCAGGGTGAGGGGGAATCAAGGTGTTGCTGACAGGGGTGTCCCAGGGCCACCGTGAGCCCATATACCTTCATGTGTCCTAAAGAAAGCACCCCTTTCCCAGATGGATGCAAGCCCACACCTGAGTTCCCTTTCAGCCTGGCTTCCTTGTTCGTCCATGACTTGCCTGACTGGCCCTGGCTGCTCTGCTGGATGTCCCTGGGGAGGGGGGCGCAGGGCCCCCCACTCACTTGCAAGTGGGTGATGTTCCGGTCGATGTTCATGGTGGATGTCTCGCAGTTCTCCGAAATGTACTTGTAATCTTCAGGGCAGGGCTCCCCGTCCACGCCGTTGACACAGGGGATAGGCACATTCTCATAGCCCCGAGCCACATCCCTGACAGAAGGGAGATGGGGCTGGGGGCACTAGAGGAGGGGGTGTGGGGTCCACCAGGTGCAAGGAGAGGCCTGAGAGGTTCCTGAGGCCACGGGAGGGAAGGGGGTGGTTCTGGGAGTTTGTCGGGACAGGGGGAGGAAGACTGCCAAATAAACTGCGGGATAACCAATGAAAACCGGACTTCAGATAACTGAGGACTAGTTTTTTACTACAGGTGTGTCCTCACTGCTGCACTGCACCCTCTTAACACTAACCGCGCACGGCTCCTCTGAAACCCTCATTTAGCGCTATTCTCATTTACTGTCTCTGGCATCCTGTTGGGGGCTGCCTCTGAGCATTCAGTGGAGCCTGTCCAGGGGGCCCGAGGGATGTTCTGAGGGTTCAGCAGGGCTTGGGGAGGGAGCAGAGGCTGTTC
>RCUC01133451.1:0-55181 GCA_003697995.1 Taxidea taxus jeffersonii | reverse complement strand
CCCCCCCCCTTCCAGGGGACTTACTTAACAACAAGTCCTGGAAACCAGTCCCAGGTAACAAAGCCCAAATACAAGGGTGGGTCAGGCCAGGTGGAGACATCCAAACAGTGGGGGCGCATACTGTCTCCCTAGCAACCAAGGAGTATGGGCCCCACCCTTTGGGTGCCTTTTGGGTGCCAGTTCTGACCAAGGTGATAGGCTAGTTCAAATGTCTATTACAGGGTAAATTGTAACTCAGTTGGTCACCTATGTGTGACCTAGCCTGACTGCAGTTTTCTCTGTGTCATTGGCCACCTGTGCATGGCCAGGCCCAACCACATGGCCTTTGCCCTTAAAAGCCAGTCTGTAAGGCAGAGAGGAGTCACCTCTCTTTGTAAGAGACGGCCCTGGTCGGTCAGTTTGATTCTTGATGCTTGGCGCAAAATAAAGTTTGCTTGACCTTTGCTTTGTATCAGTCTCGCTCCTTTGATTACGGACCCAACATTAGTGATGTGGTTTATCACGTTGATTGTTTCGTTGTGAATATTGAACCACCCTTGCAGCCCAGGAATAAATCCTACTTGGTCATGGTAAATTATCCTTTCACTTTACTGTTGGATACCATTGGCTAATATCTTTTTGAGAATTTTTGCATCCATGTTCATTAGGGTTATTGGCCTGTAGTTGTCTGTTTTATAAAGAATAATTATTCTGCTGCTCTAGATTGGAATATTCTATATATATATCTGTGAAATCCATCTGGTCCAATGTGTTATTCACAGTTCTTGTTTCTCTATTGATCTTTGGCTTAGATGATCTGTCCATTGCTGAGAGTGGAGTGTTGAGGTCTCCTAGTATTTAAGTATTATTATCAATATGATTCTTTATTTTGTACTTTAGTTTCTTGTACTTTATTTTAATACTTTAGTATTAAAGTATTATTATCAATATGATTCTTTATTTTGGTTAACAGTTGGCTCCTCCAACTGCTCCTATTTGGGGCCATAGACATTTACAGTTAATTGTTAGGTATTCTTGTTAGATAGCCCTTTTAAGAATGATAGAGTGTCCTTCTGTCTCTTGCTACAGTCTTTAGCTTAAAATCTAATTTGTCCAAGAATTGCTACCCCAGTTTCTTTTGAGATCTGTTGGCATGAAAATCAGTTCTCCATCCTCTCACTTTCAGTCTGGATGTATCTTCAGGTTCAAAATGAGTCTCTTGTATACAGCATATGGATGGGTCATGTCTTATTATCCAGTCTGCAACTCTGTGCTGTTTATGGAAGCATTTAAGCCATTCACATTGAGAATGTTTATCAAAAGATATGATTTTATTATCATCATGTTGCCTGGGAAGTCTGTGGTTCTATAGATTGTCTCTAAACTTCTTGTCTATTCTACTCCTCTTTTATAGAACCCTCATTAATATCTCTTTCTTTCTTCTTTTATAGAACCCTCACTAATATTTCTTGCAGGGCCGGCTTGGTGGTCACATATTCTTTAAGTTTCTGCCAGTCCTGGAATCTCCTTGTCTCTCCATCCATTCTGAATGACAGCCTTGCTGGATAAAGTATCTTTGGCTCCATGTTCTTCTCATTTAATATCCTGACCATGTCTTGCTAGCCCTTTCTGGCTTTCCAGGTCTCTGGAAGGTCTGACATTATTCTGATGTTCCTTCCTCTGTACATAAGAAATCTCTTCTCCCAGCTGCTCTCAGGATTGCTTCCTTGGTTCTATGATATGTGAGTTTTACTATTATATGTCAGGGTGTTGATCTCTTCTCATTGATCTTGGGAGTGTTCCTCTCTGCCTCTTGGACACAATTACTTCTTTCCTTCCCCAGATTAAGGAAGTTCTCGATTGTGATTTGCTCCAATATCTCTTCTCATCTTCTCTCTCTCCACCCCCTCAGGGATCCCAATAATTCTGACATTGGAACATTTCATGGTGTAATTAATCTCTCTCAGTCTGAACTCTTGGACTTTTAGGTGTTTATCCCAGTGCTCCTCGGTTCCTTCTTTTCTATCATCTTATCTTCTAGCTCACTAATTCGTTCTTCTGCCTTATTTACCTTAGCTGTTAGGGTATTCAATTTAGACTGCATCTCATTTGTAGCATTTTTAAGTTCAACCTGATTAGATCTCATTTCTGCCCTTAGAGTTTCTATATTGTTGCTAATATTTTTCTAGATATCAACTTCATAATTGCTACTCTGAAGTCTATCTCTGACATCTTGGTTATATCCATATCCATTAGGTCTGTGCCAGAGGCCATAGTCTCTGATTCTTTTCTTTGTTGGGGATTACTCCTCTTAGTCATTTTGTTGAGGGGTGGTTGAGGAAATATACAGAGTCCAATGTATTAATCATGACTCAAACAAGATCCACCCATTTTGTAGGGACCCTACAGTTGTTGTCCTCTTGCTCTTCCAGCATGTGTTCTGGGGGATGGGCTTGCTGCAGTGTTACTCATACAGTCCTTCTTGGGCAGAGTTGTCTTGCCACCTCTCAGGGGGTGGGCTCAGTGGAAACTAGTTTGTTTCTTTTCTTTGAGTTATTGTTCTCTGGCATCTTTCTGTGTCCCTTTTATTTCTTCCAAGAGTCAGAGCAGAAATGACCACCCCAAAACCTCTGACCCAGAACAGAGAAATCATAGTCTGGTCTTCACTGAGCTCTCCAGGACACAGTCTTAATTTCTGTCTACACTGCTAAAAACCACAGCCTCCCATGGAGGTCCGCCCTGCAGCAACTCTCCCAGAGGTTGATCTCAGGGCTAGAGTGTGTCTCTGTCCTTTGTGCTTCTAAAACCATGAGCTACTCCCAGTTCACACACATGCATCCGCAGCTCCTGGATCCTGTCTGGGAGCTGTTGTAAAGTCCTTTCCCAGCCATTACTGGTCTCTGAGTCTGTGCCTGGTCCCTACTGTGGGACACCTTTGTGCTCTGGTGTTATGTCACCTTCCTGGTGCCAGCCTATGGTGGCTTCCTCCTCCTTCTGTTTATCTTGATATTAGCCCACAGAATCATGACTCCACTCTTCATACCCCTTGACCACTGGATATTTTCTGCTTTTAAAGATCCAAGTATATGTTCTTAAACCTAAGGCTAATTTTGTGGGTGTTCAGAATGTTTTGGTAGATAGCCAGCTAAATTCAGGGGACCGGTTGAAATATGGTCCCCCACTCCTCTACCATCTTACCCAAAACTCCAGCTTTGTTCATTGTTAAGATCACTTTGTCTGTTTGGGATATTTCGTGATTCTAGATGGATTTTAGGATTGTTTTCTCAACTTCTGTGCAAAATGCCATTGGAATTTTGGAAGGGATTTGATTGAATCAATGTATGACTTTGATAATATTTGAACAATACTAACTTTTTCAATCCATATACATGTAATAACTTTCCATTTATTTGTGTTTTCTTCAATTTATTTCATCCATATCTTATAGTTTTCAATGTATAGATCTTTCACTTCCTTAATTAAATTGATTCCTAAATATTTTATTGTTTTTGATGCTATTGAAAATAAGACAGCTTTATTCATTTTTCAGATAGTTCATTATTAGAGTGAAGAAATGAAACAGATTTTTATGTTGATTGTATCTTTCAACCTTACTGAATTAAACCTAACAGTTTTTTTTTTATGGCATCCTTAGGATTAATCTACATATCATTTCAACAACAACAGATAATTTTACTTCTCCCTTCCAATTTGGAACCTTTTCTTTCTTGCCTAATCATTTCGGCTAAGAATTCCCAGTGGTGAGTGTGAACACATTTGTCTCATCGCTGTTGGTATTTGATAAGGATTGCATTAAATGTGTAGATTGCTTTGGATAGTACAGACATTTTAACGATGTTTGTTATTCCAATTCATAAACATGGAGTGTCTCTCCATTTCTTTGAGTCATCTTCAATTTCTTGCATCAACAATTTACATCTTCTTTTTTTATTTTAAAATATTTCATTTATTTACTTGACAGAGAGAGACACAGTGATAGAGGGAACAGAAGCGGGGGAGTGGGAGAGGGAGAAGCGGGCTTCCCACTGAGCATGGAGCCCAATGCAGGGCCCAAACCCAGGACCCTGGGATTATGACCTGAGCCGAAGGCAGATGCTTAATGACCGAGCCACCCAGGTGCCCCTACATCTTCTTATACTGTGTATCTCTTAACTTATTATTGTAGGTATGGCTATTTTTAATACTATGGTTTTTAAACCTTTACTTTTTATTTTTTAAACGATTGTATTTATTTATTTGACAGAGAGAGAGGGCTAGCAAGAGCAAGAACACAAGCAGGGAGAGTGGGAGAGGGAGAAGAAGGCTTCTTGCCAAGCAGGGCGGCTTGATGTGGGGCTCAATCCCAGGACCCTGGGATCATGCATGACCTGAGCCAAAGGTAGACACTTAATGACTGAGCCACCCAGGTTCCCCTTTTTTAGCCTTTATAATAAAGTGTTTAATGCACCACCATAGTAGAATAATAAAGTATTCTTAATCTGACTACATACTTAACTTTACCATTGTGTTGTACATTTTCTTTTTAAAAAGATTTTATTTATTTATTTGAGAGAATGAGCATGAGAGTGAGAGTGAGAGCAAGAAAGGGAGCATGAGTGGGGGAGGGGTGGAGGGATAGAGGGGGAAACAAACTTCCCACTGAACAGGGAACCCAATGTTGGACTTGATCCCAGGACTCTGGGATCACGACCTGAGACTAAGGGAGACATTTAATGGACTGAGCCACCCAGGGGCCCTGTGTTAGATATTTTTAAGTTTTCTTTCATGAAGATAGAAGAGGTTTCTTTTGTTTTCCTTTACTTTTTATTGTTATTTAAATTCAATTAGCTAACATACAGTACCTCATTGGCTTCAGATGTAGTGTTCAGTGATTCATTAGTTATATATAAAACCCAGTGCTCATCAGACCACATGCCTTCAATGCCCATCGCCCAGTTGCCCCATCTCCCCACCCACCTCCTGCTTAGCAACCCACAGTTTGTTTCCCAGAGTTGAGTTTCATGGTTTGTCTCCCTCTCTGATTTCTTCCCATTCAATTTTCCTTCTCTTCCCTTATGATCCTCTGCACTATTTCTTATAGTCCACATATGAGTGAAACCATATAATTGTCTTTCTCTGATTGACTTACTCATTTAGCATAATATCCTCCATTCCATCCATATTAATTAAAATGGCAGGTATTCATCCTTTCTGATGGTGGAGCAATATTCCACTGTATATATAAACCACATCTTTGTCCATTAATCTGTTGAATGACATCTCTGTTCCTTCCACAGTTTGGCTACTATGAACATTGTTGCTATGAACATTGGGGTGCATGTGCCCCGTTGTTAACTACATCTGTGTATTTGGGGTAAATACCTAGTAGTGCAATTGCTGGGTCATAGGTAGCTATCTTTTTAACTTCTGGAAGAACCTCCATACTGTTTCTATAGTGGCTGTACCAGCTTGCATTACCACCAACAGTGGAAAAGCGTTCTTCTTTCTCCACATCCTCGCCAACATTTATTTCCTGCCCTGTTAATTTTATCCATTCTAACAGGCATAAGGTGGTATCTCATTGTGATTTTGATTTGTGTTTCCCTGAGGAAAAGTGATGTTGGACATTTTTTCATGTGTTTATTGGCCATTTGTATGTCTTTTTTGGATAAGTGTCTGTTCATGTCTTCTGCCTATTTCTTGACTGGATTATTTGTTTTTTGGGGATTGAGTATGATAAGTTCTTTATAGATCTTGAATTCTAGCCCTTTATCTTGTATGTTATTTGAAAATATCTTCTCCCATTACATAGATTGCCTTTTTGTTTTGTTGACTGTTTCCTTTGCTGTGCAGAAGCTATTTACCTTGATGAAGCCACCATAGTTCCTTTTTGCTTTTGTTTCCCTTGCCTTTGGAGACAGGTCATGAAAGAAGTTGCTGCAGCCAAGGTCAAAGTAGCCGTTGCCTGTGTTCTCCTCTAGGATTTTGGTGGATTCCTGTCTCACATTGAGGTCTTTCGTCCATTTTGAGTTTGCCTTTGTATATGGTATAAGAGAATGGCCCAGCTTCATTCTTCTGCATGTGGTTGCCCAATTTTCCCAGCACCGTTTATTGAAGAGACTGTCTTTTTTCCATTGGATGCTCTTTCCTGCTTTGTCGAAGATAAGTTGACCATAGAGTTGAGGGTCCATTTCTGGGGTCTCTATTCTTTTCCACTCATCTATGTGTCTGTTTTTTGTGCCAGTACCATGCTGTCTTGGTTATGACAGCTTTGTAATGTAGCTTGAAGTCAGGCAACGTGATGTCTCTACTTTGGTTTTCTTTTTCAACATTCCTTTGACTATTTGGGGTCTTTTCTGGTTCCATACAAATTTTAGGATTGTTTGTTCCAGCTCTGTGAAAAATGTCAATGGTATTTTGATAGGGATTGCACTGAATTTGTACATTGCTCTGGGTAGCATAGACATTTAAACATTTAACCTTATTTATTCTTCCAATCCATGAACATGGAATTTTTTTGCATCTCCTTGTGTCTTCCTCAATTTCTTTCATAATTATTCTGTAATTTTTAGAGTTCAGATCATTTACCTCTTTGGTTAGGTTTATTCCTAGGTATTTAATGGTTTTAGGTACATTATTAATGGGATAGATTCCTTAATTTCTCCTCCTCATAGCTGAGATTCCTTAATTCCTCCTCCTCACAGCCTGGAAAGCCTGGAGAAGGATCATGGATCTGCCCAAGCAGAACTTGCATTGACATCCAGAACTACTCTACATGATGCCACCTTCTCCTCGTGTATGTCGTGTATGCTCCTCATTATATGTAGATTTTAAAAACTGAACAACTGTAGTTTTTATAAAGTAATTTCTAGCTCTCCTGTGCTGGCTTGGTACATTAATGCATGCAAAGCAAGGAGGTTTTAAGTGCTTCAGCAAACAGTTAATCTTGGCAAAAAGAGAAAACAAAAACTTTCATATTCATAAGAGCCACTGAAGTGAAAGCAATGTACTTCTCAATAGAATGACACTACAGCTACCATCTATTCTTTTTTTCTTTTTCAGTCTCTGTCGTCCTTTTCTCAATTCAGGTCAAATTTCATAATAGTATAATACAAAGTCCTCTGTCAATCCAGTGTTCTCTACTTCAGTGGTCAGAGTTCATGTCAAGTTCAGTCCCTCTTAAGAATCATAGGAGCATGCTGCTGTCTTCCCCCAGCTGCATGGTGTTGTCATGATCTTCTAGACACTTGCTACCCACTGCCCCCAGATTGTCTGTATGGGCAGGTGTGGTTGCAGATGAAGGCACCTGAGTACCTGTGGCAACAGCTGTGCTGTAGGTCTGAGTCACTAAAGGGCAATTGTGAGAGGCTGAGTCTAAGATTTCATTGGTAGTCTCCATGCTGCCATTCAACTTCTGCTGTTTCATCAGGGTACACTTGCCTCCTTCCAAGGGACCAGGTTGTACATCTATAAGTGCCCATTGGAGACTCCCACCAGTAATTGGGGAATCTTTTGAATTATGGCCAGTGAGCAGATGTTTTTGTGGCCATAGAAAGGCAGGTAGACTGTGGGAAAGGCTCCACTTGGTTGAACATTTCTCTTACTTGAGAGGGAAAGTAGCTAGTGGAAGCCATGAACATTTTCCCAAAGTACCCAGTCCAGGTGGTGGGTTCCTCTTGATGTTTTTCTTTCACTGTCTCAAATGTGAAGATATGCTCAGTCCGAACGTTGCTTGATGTGGAAAGGAACATGTCATCCATGCTGTAGGCCAAAGAGCATATAGATACTCATACGCTCTTAATTCCTTTCCAGTACTCAGAGTTTTTGTCTTTCTGCAGTGGAAAATAGCCTAATCATGGTATCCTTCTTGGAGGCATTGGTGAGCTTGGTTTAGTGCTGCTAAAAGAGTGTTGTGAGCCAGGATCATGTCTGCAGCTCTCAGGTTAATGGTGTTAAAGACTTGCACCTCTCCAATGGTTACACTGCCTGGGTATGCCAAGTAACAATTGTCATTATTTATCGACAGTGCACAGAAGCCTGCAGGATTTTGTGGGGGTTCTCCCTGATCATGTGCAGTACCTTCATATCCAAAATGTTGTGTATATTGAGAGATTCCTCTAGGTTTCACACCAGTATGGGATTTGAGTAGCTGTAGTTTGCAAATCTTTGTTCCTTTCTTAAAGTGGCAAACTTTTAGTTTCCTAGGAGCTTTGAGGCTAATAATGGCTACTAGGTTGCTTGATAACAGTCTTCCTATGTTGTACACATCTTCTGTATCAGGGCATTCATATATCTGTTCCAGCTTATGCACAGAAGAAAGGGAGAAAAATTTATAACTGGACTTTACCAACAACTAGGCACATGTTGCCCTTGTTGAAGCTGGTAAAGAGCAGCTGGCCAGTGATGGTCTGGCTGCTCTTACTCTCCAGGTTCATGTTGTGCACAGAGTGGACAGATGGGGGGACCAGCCAGGGCTTGCATGGGGGAGGATGAGTCCAGTGCATTCAGGGTCAGTGATGGCTAGTTCTCCACCTCACTGGCTGTAACTGGTTGCCTGGTTATCAACCATCATCTCATCAGGTCCCTGCTCTTGTTTATGCTACAGGACTGGGGTGCCCTGTGTGCCTGCACCCCTTTTAGCATTTCTTGTAAGGCAGGTCTAGTGGGAATGTAATTCCTCAGCTTTGTTAAGGAAAGTCTAACTTGAGTTCATTTCTGAAGGACAAATTTTCTGAGTAAGGTGTTCTTGGTTAGCAGTTTGTCCCCCAACACTTTGAATATAACAATATATTCTCTTCTTCCTTGCATGGTTTCTGTTCAAAAGTCCACTGGTGGCCTTATAGGAGTTCCATTCCATTACAAGTTTTTCATTGTATGAAAAACAATTTTTTCTCTTGCTGCTTTAAAATTTTTCTCTTTGTCTTTGATTTAAGATTTTCTTTATTAAGGTGTGTCTTGTAGACAATTATTTTGGATTAAAACTGGGGTGACCAATTAGCTTTATCATTGAAAGTGTCCAAATCTCTCCCCAGGGTAGCAAAGTTCACTGAGATATTTCTTTAAATAAATTTTCTATTACCTTTTGCTTCTCTTTTCCTTCTGGGACTCAAATCTTGTACAGAATGTTTCACTTAATAGTGTCCCCTAATTCCTGAAGGCTTTCTTTTTTTCTTTTTGTTCTTTTTTTCTTTTTGCTCCCCTGAATGTATAATTTCAAACAAACTGTCTTCAATCTCACTAATTATTTCTGCTTGGTATACTCCAGTCTGCTGTTGGAGCTCTCTAGTGAATTCTTCAGCTCAGTAATTGTATTCTTCAAGCATAACATTTTTAAAAAGATTTTATTTATTTATTTGACAGACAGAGATCACAAGTAAGCAGAGAGGCAGGCAGAGAAAAAGGGGGAGGCAGGCTCCCTGCTGAGCAGAGAGGCTGATGTGGGGCTCAATCCCAGGACCCCAGGACCATGACCTGAGCTGAAGGCAGAGGCTTTAACCCACTGAGCCACCCAGGTGCCCCTTCAACCATAAAATTTATATTTGTCTTTTCTATGTTTCCTGTTTCTTTGTTAAACTTCTCATTTTGTTCTGGTATTGTTTTCTTGATTTCATCAAATTGTTTTTGTTCTCTCATAGGAGTCTGAGCATCTTTAGGATAATTATTTTGAATTCTTGTTGGGCAATTCTTGTAACTCCATTTCTTTGGGGTCACTTACTAGAAATTTACAGTTTCCTTTGATGGAGTCATTTTTCTCTGATTCTTTATGGTCCCTGTAGTATTCATAGGTATCTACACATTTGAAGCAGTCACCTCTTTGGATTCTGTGGACTGACTTATGGATGGGGGCATGTTGGAGTGTTCTATGACACTGGGTCTAGTGATACAGGCCACCAAATGCAAGAATATGTGGTGGCATCATACCTGGGTCACTGTGATATGTCTTCAGCTCAGGCTTCTCAAGTCCACAGCACCAACAACTATGTGGTACTTTCTAAGTTCTCTATGGTTCCTCAGCAGCATCTCCAAGTCCAATGGCTAAGGAGTAGATCAGGATATAGTAGTGGCTGGAATCAGTGGAATGCACATACTTAGCTGTAGGTGCCAGATGCAGTTGCCTGTGTAGTGGCAAGTGTCAGTTGCAACCTTTGATAGTGGTGAGGGCTAGAGCATATGGAAGGGCCAGGACCAACTGTGGGCACACTTGCAGTTGCAGGGGACCTGGCTGTTGGCATGCACTACTGTGGATGCTACTTGGGCACATGGCTATTGAAGCTAGTGTTCAGAGTCAGGCTGGGGGCTTTCAGGTACAGGCGAGAGGGGATAGCTATAGGTGAGGTTAGTGGTATAGGCCAGTGACAGGAAAGAGGGTCAGATCTGGCCCTATAAGCAACTGTGTAGATCTTAGCTGTTGGTGTGGCCTTTTGTGGCTGCATGGTCTCCCTACAGGTGTATGAACACAGTAGAGACTGGGGAGGGTGTCAGGCCAGGGAGGTGCAAGTGCATAGCTGAAGGGGCTAACTCTAGTTGAGCCCAGTGGTGCAGGCCAGTGACAGGATCATATCTGGATCCACAAGCAACTGTGGGGTCTCTGGTTGTTAGCTTTCACTCCAGTGGCTGCACGGTCTCCTCAGGGGCCTATGTATTGCAATGGAGGCTGGCAGTGGGGGTCAGGTGGAGCGTGTATAAGAGCATAGCTCAATGGGCTATCTGCAGGTGACCTCGGTGGTGCAGGTTAATGACAGGATACAGGGCCAGATCTGTTCCCACAAGTAGCTATGGGGCCTTGGCTATTGGCATGCATTTCTGTGCCTTCAGGATCTTTCAGTGGATGTGCCTGTGGCAGTGGAAGTTAGTGAAAGGCATCAGCCCAGTGGTGTGCAAGAGCATAGGTGAAGAGACTAGCCCTGAGTGCACATATGGTAGTGGGGGTCAGCTGTAGGAATTAGGTTGGCAATTTTCACTCACATAATTAAAGAGGCCTGGGCTGCTGTAGTTTCTGAGCTATGAGAGGGGTGTGGAGGGAAGGAGCAGGGAGGGACTCAGGAAGTGGTCATCTGCCAGGGCAAATACTTTTTGTGTGAAAATTGGTGAAATAAATGGAGGTTTCTGTGAGGCTATGTTTGTCATTGGTTTCTTCAGTGATGAAATCTAAGGTTCTCTATGGAGCAGGTTGTTGGAAACTGTTATCACTCCCACGACAGGACTGGTATGGTAGCTCTTGCTTTTCTTCTTTGTTCCTAGCCATCTCTATATTTCTCAGCTTTGTCCATATCTGGATAAGGTGGGGTGGGTGGAACCAAAGCAGGCTCTTGGTGTGGTGCCCCAAAAGGCTGGAGAAACTCATTCACCCCATTCTCTCTTTCCCAGTGAGGACAAATATTTCTAGCTGGGGAATTCCCTCTTGGCACTGAGCAATGCCAGATTACTGGATGGGATGATGGAGGCAAAAGGAAACTGTTTTTCTTTCTTGTATGGTTATTCCCAAGATTTTTTCCCCGCTGTGCTGCTGAAGTGTCTTCAAAGGACTCCAAAGCTCTCTCAGAGCTGTTTTTGTTAATGGGTAGCTGTCTAATTGTTGATTTTGATGGGAATATGGAGGCTGGGGTCTCCTATTATGTTATCTTGGAGATGTCACTATATATTAACCATATTTACCATTTATTCTTGTGAATTTAAGTTACCCTCTGGTGTTATTTCCTTATGTCAATATACCTTTGCTCCCATCCTTTCCCTTTGTGCTGGTATTGTCAAATATATTACACTTTTACATGTATGGGCCCCCAAATACAAATACACACACACACATACACAGACATATGACCTGTCTGTTCATCTATTTATATATGGTTTTATACAATTTCTTTTTAAGTTAAGAGGAGAAAGGAGAAATACACATTTATATTGCTTTTATAATTACATAATTACCATTACTGATCATTTTCTTTTTTTTTTTGCATATGAATTTGAATAGCTGTATGGAATCATTTGTTTTAGCATGAAAAACTTCCCTTTTTGTGTGCTTTTTAAAGTTTTTTAAATTTTTTTAAAATTCCAGTTAGTTAACATACAGTTTTAAGTGTATAATATAGTGATTCAATACTTCCATACACACGTGCTTATCACAAGTGCACTCCTTAATCCCCATCCCTTACTTAACCCATCCCTCATGTATCTCCTCTCTGGTAACCATCAGTTTGTTAAGAGTCTGTTTCTTGGTTATAGTTAAGAATCTGTTTCTTGGGGCGCCTGGGTGGCTCAGTGGGTTAGAGCCTCTGCCTTCAACTCAGGTCATGATCCCAGGCTGGGATCGAGCCCCACGTCAGGCTCTCTGCTCAGCGGGGAGCCTGCTTCCTCCTCTCTCTCTGCCTGCCTCTCTGCCTACTTGTGATCTCTGTCAAATCAATAAATAAAATCTTTAAAAAAAATATGTTTCTTGGTTTGCACGCCCCCACCCCCACTTTTCTTCTGTTGTGTTAAACCCTATGACTGCATTTAATGTAGGAAGTCCTTTTATTTTAAGTTTATTTATTTGAGAGAGAGCAGGAGTGGGAGGCACAGAGGCAGAGGGAGAGAGAAGCTCAAGCAGACCATGTGGAAGCTGACATGGGGTTCAGTCTCATGACCCCAAGGTCACAAACTGAGTGAAACAAAGAGTTGGATGTTTAACCTTTCACTTTTCCTTTGGATAAGTCTGGCCAGAGGTTTATCAATCTTATTAATTCTCTCAAAGAACCCTCTTCTAGTTTTGTTGATAGGCTCTACTGGTTTTTTTGGTTTCTATTTTATTGATCTCTGCTCTAATCTTTATTATTTCTCTTTTCCTGCTTCATTTAGGTTTTATCTGCTGTTCTTTCTCCAGGTCCTTGGGGGTAAGTTTAGTTTGTGCATTTGGGATTTTTTTTTACTTTTTTGGGAGGGGCTTGGATGGCTATGTATTTCCCTCTTAGGACCACCTTTGCACTATCCCATAGGTTTTAGACAAATGTGTTTTCATTCTCATTGGTTTCTATGAATTGTTTAAGTTCCGTAATTTCCTGGTTGACCCAATCATTCTTTAGTAGGTGCTTTTTAACTTCCAAGTGTTTGAATTCCTTCCAAATTTCTTCTTGTGTTTGAGTTCCAGTTTCAAAGCATTGTGTTCTAAAAATATGCAGAGAATAATCTCAATCTTTTGGTATTGGTTGAGACCCGATTGGTGACCCAGTATATGGTCTATTCTGGAGAAAGTTCCAAGTGCATTCGAGAAGAATGAGTATTCTGTTGTTTTAGGGTGGAATGTTCTGTATAGATCTATGAAGTCCATCTGGTCCGATGTGTCATCCAAAGCTCTTGTTTCTTTGATGATCTGCCCATTTCTGTGAGTGGAGTGTTGGTGTCTCTACTAGTAATGTATTATTATCAATATGTTTCTTTATTTTAGTTTTTAATTGGTTTATATAATTGCCTACTCCCATGTTGGGGGAATAGATATTTACAATTGCTAGAACTTCTTGTTGGATAGTCCCTTTAAGTATGAGATAGTATCCCTCTACATCTCTTACCACAGTCTTTGTTTTATAATCTGATTTTTCTGTTATGAGAATTGCTACCCCAGCTTTCTTTTGAGGTCAATTAACATGGTAGATGGTTCTTCATCCCCTCACTTTCAATCTGGAGGTGTTTTTTAGGTTCAAAATGAGTCTCTTGTAAACGGCATATGGATGGGTTCTGCTTTTTTATCCAATCTGAAACCCTGTGTCTTCTCATGGGAGCAATCAGCTCATTTACATTCAGAGTAACTATTCAAAGATATGAATTTAGTGCCATTGTGTTGCCTGTAAAGTCTCTGTTTCTATAGATTTTCTCTGTTTCTATGTGACTCTTGTCGTGTGTCTTTGCTTACAGAATCTTTCTTAATATTTCAGGGATATATTCAGGGATGGGTTGGTGGTTGCATATTCTTTCAGTTTCTGCCTGTCCTGAAAGCTCTTTATCTCTCCACCCATTCTGAATGACAGCCTTGATGGATAAAGTATTCTTGGCTGCTTGTTCTTTTTCATTAATACCCTGAATATGTATTGCCAGCACTTTCTGGCTTGCCAGGTTTCTGTGTACAGGTCTGATGTTATTATGATGTTCCTTCCTCCATATGTAAGGAACCTCCTCTCCCTGACTATTCTCAAGATTGTTTCCCTGGCTGAAAAATTTTAATCTTCACTATTATATGTCAGGGTGTTGATCTATTTGTATTGATTTTGGGAGGGGTCCTCTCTGCCTTTGGACTCTAATGCTTGTTTCCTTACCCAGATTAGGGAAGCTCTCAGCTATGATTTGCTGAAATATACCTTCTAGTCCTCTCTCTCTCTACCCCCTCAGGGATCCTAATAATCTGATAATGGAATATTTAATGGTATCATTAATCTCTCCAATCCTTTTCTCATGTGCTACTAGGAGCCTATCTCTCTTTTCCTCAGCTTGCTTCCTTTCCATTAGCTTAATTTCTAGGTCACTCATTCTCTCTCCTGCCTCATTTACCCTGGCTGTTAGAGTATCCAGTTTAGATTGCATCTCATTCATAGAATTTTTTAGTTTGGCCTGGTTAGATATCATTTCTGCTCTTAGGGATTCTATATTGTCACTAATACTTTTTTTCCAGCCTAGCTATTGACTGCATGATTGCTATCCTGAATTCTATCTCTGACCTCTTGCTTATATCCATATCCATTAGATTTGTGACAGAGGATGTTGTCTCTGTTTCTTTTCTATGTTGAGAGTTACTCCTCCTAGTAATTCTGTCGAAGGATGGTTGAGTGAATGAACAGACTCCAAAAATCAACCACAACCAAGTCAAGATGCACCCTTGCAAAATCTGGAGTAGCCCAAAGCCACCACCAAAACAAAACAAAAACAAAAAACAAACGATAAAAGCCAAAATGAAATGCAAGAATAAAATTTAAAAAGGTAAAAAAATTTAAAAATGGAGGCAGGGGTGGGGGTTAATCCCTTAGTGTGGACAAACCAGGTTGTTTTAGTTTTTCCTAAGTGTATTTTTGTTTGTGTGTTAGAGAACATTAAGTCCCAAAATTAAAAGGGAAGTAAAACTTTAAAGTTAAAATTGAATAGTGATCAAAGGACTATAATAAATCATATATCTATAAAAAAGGTGTGAAAAATACAAGTTAAAAAGCTACTATAAAATATAAGTTGATATAATAAACATCTAGTTGAAATGAGAAGGTGAAAGGAAAAAATAAACAAAGAAAAAGCATAAGAAAAAGAAACACAGAAAAAATAAAAAGAATTGGAGAATTTTATCTGAAAAATAAACAAGTTGTAAGGCCACACCTGGAGCTCAATATATAATTTTACTCTGACGTTGGAATTTTAGTCTTATGGGATCCACAGGGTTGTTGTCCACCTGTTCTTTCAGCCTGTCTTCTGTGGGTGGGGCCTGCCTCAGTTTCTCAGGTAACCCTGCCTGTGTGGAGTTGCCGTGTCCCCAGCCAGGGGAATTAGCTCAGTGAAAACCAGTATTCTCTGTGGGTTTTTCCCCCTAGGGGCTTTCCACTCCTCTTCAGAGGATCAGAGCAAAAATGGCTGTACCTAAACCTCTGGCCCAAAGCAGAAAATTCAGTCTGCCCTTTAATAAATGCTCCAGGACAAACAGTCTGCACTTTTGTGTGCACCACCCAAAACTACAGCCTCTCGTGGTCACAGCAGCTCCCTCAGAGGTCAACCCTGGGGCTGAGGAGTGTCGCTGTCCTTTGTGATTCTAAAACCATGGGTAGCCTTGGGCTTCAGCATGAACTCAAAGCTCCTGGATAATTTCTGAAGGCCTCTCTGAAGCCCCTGCTGGGCCGCTATCACTCTGAGTTTTTGCCAGGTCAAGAGGGACAGGTTCCAGGTTTTTTCAGGCTGCTCAAGAGAAGAGGGCTTATCGATAACCTGGCTCATGGTTTATGGTGATCTGAATCTGAGAGTCCCTTCCTGGGTTCGCTGACCATAACCTGCTTTGTGCCTCCACTGCTCAGGTACTGTATTCGTTCAAGGACCCTCTTTTGCTCTGCAGCTCCTCCTATCCCAAGACGGCAATGCCTTACCTAGAATTCTGCCATTTCATTTCCAGAGCCCCTTTCAGAGAGGGATGTCTCTCCATAGAGCAGATTTATAAAGGTTCCAATTCTGTGCTTTGGTTCTATATCACTCTCCAGGAACCAACTAATGGAGTCTCCTTACCCCTTTCTTTATCTTCTGATATCTCCCCACAGATTCACAACTCCTTGCAAAACACAGTCCTACCTTGCAAAACACAGTCATTTTTCTACTTGTAGAGATCCAGATATATATTCTTACATCTCAGGCTGATTTCATGGGTGTTCAAAATGGTTTGGTAGATATCCAGCTAAATTCAGGGGACCAGGTCTCCTACTTGTCTGCCAGCTTGCCGCCCTCCCCTGAGTTTTTTTTTTTTTCCTTTTTAATATTTCCCAACCATTACAAAGGATGAATACCTACCTTTTGCACTGACAAGGGTAGAACTGGAGGAGATTATGCTAAGCAAAATAAGTCAGGCAGAGAAATACAATTATCATATGGTTTCACTCATAAGTGAAACATAAGCAATAGCAAGGAGGAACATAGGACAAGGGAGGTAAAACTGAATGGGAAGGAATCAGAGAGGGAAACAAACTAGGGTTTTGTTTGGGTTACAAAAGGGAGGGGTTGGGGATTGGGGTAACCAGGTGATGGATATAAGGAGGGCATGTGTTGTGATGAGCACTATGGTTTATACACAACGAATCACTGAACACGACATCAGAAACTAATGATGTAATGGCTACAGTAGCCAAACTGTGGAAAGAACCAAGATGCCCTTCAATGGACAAATGGATAAAAAAAGATATGGTCCATATATACAATGGAGTATTATGCCTCCATCAGAAAGGATGAATACCCAACATTTGTATCAACATGAACGGGACTGGAAGAGATTATGCTGAGTGAAATAAGTCAAGCAGAGACAGTCAAGTATCATATGGTTTCACTTACTCATGAAACATAAGGAATAACACGGAGGACACTGGGAAATG
Source organism: Taxidea taxus jeffersonii (assembly GCA_003697995.1). NCBI lineage: Eukaryota > Metazoa > Chordata > Mammalia > Carnivora > Mustelidae > Taxidea > Taxidea taxus. The sequence continues at coordinate 38,133 of RCUC01133451.1, read as the reverse complement.
GAGTGGAGAAGTGAGTTGGGGGAAATCGGAGAGGGAGACAAACCATGAGAGACTGTGGACTCTGGGAAACAAACTGAGGGTTTTGGAGGGGAGGGGAGTAGGGGATTGGGTGATCCTGGTGGTGGGTATTATGGTGGGCACGTCTTGCATGGAGCACTGGGTTTGGTGTATAAACGATGAATGCTGGAACACTGAAAAGAAATAAAATAAAATGGAAAAAAAAAGAAAAGAAAAGAATGACATACTATATTTTGGCTAATTGAACATAATAATAAGAAAAAAATGTTCTTTTGGCCTTTATCTTTCAATATTTTTAATATGACATGTCTGGGTGTGAATTTCTATGTTAATCCTACCTGGATTTTATTTAACTTACTGTATTTATAGATAAATGTATTTCATTAAATTTCATTGTTTTCAGCCATTATTTCATTTTAAAGATTTATTTATTTATTTGAGAGGAAGACAGACAGAGAGAGAGTCCAAGCTGGAGGAGGGGCAGAGGGAGAGGGAAAGAGAATCTTAGGCAGACTCTCCACTGAGTCCAGAGCCTGGAGTGGGGCTTGGTCTCAGGACACTGAAATCATGATCTGGGCTGAAATCAAGAGTTGGATGCTTAACTGACTAAGCCATCCAGGTGCCCCAGACATCATTTCTTTTAATATTTTTTCAGCTCCTTGCTTTTTTGTTGTTGTTTTCTGGTACTCCCATTATGCATATGTTGGTATACTTAATAAGGCCCACATTTCTCTGAAATTCCATTCATTTTTCTTTATTTTTTTCCTTTCTGTTCTTTAAATTGCACACTCTGTATTAATCTGTTTTAAGTTCACTGATTTCTTTTTTCCTGTTAGATCAGATCTTTTATTGATCTACAGTGGTAAATTTTAGTTTACTTTTTAATCTCTTGAAATTTTGTTTTTAAAATAACTTCTATTTATTGATACTCTCTCTTTATGAGGCATTGTCATCATAGTTTCCTTGATTTCTTTAAGCATGTTGTCCTTTAGTTCTTTGAACATACTTATAATGACTTCTTTGAAGTCTAACTATAACATCTGGGCCCTCCTAAATCAATTTCCTTTTTTTAAATTTCCTTTTATTTGGGCCACACTTTTCTGTTTCTTTGCATGTATCATAAATTTGTTGAAGAGACCATACTATGTAATATATTTTAGCGTTTTTGTTATACTGATTCCATCACCTCTCTGTTTGGGGTTTTGTTTGTTATTTTCTTTCATTATTGACTTGCCTAGACTCTTTTAGTAAAATTATTTCCTCCACATTGTGATGCCTCTGATGTCACTTCTCAAAGTATGCAACTTTGGTCATGCACACAGTCACCTTGGGATGACAAGTTTTAGCAAGTTGTTTTTTTCAAAATACTATATCTTTCCCTGATTTCTCTTAAGCTGTCTGCTGCTGTTGGTATTACAGCTGTTAGTTTTCATTAATTTTAGGCTGATTGCTCTGTTTGCTACAATGTCCTGTGGCACAAATTTTCACAGGCTGATCCAGGTGTATTTTTTTTTAGGCAAGAGTAGGAGGTTTTTTTGTTTTGTTTTGTTTTGTTTTGTTTTTTGTTTTTTTGTTTTGCAGGAGTAATTTTTGAGGCCAGACTGAGGTTTGTTCTGATCCCAGTAGGGCTCTTCTTTTTTGGCTCTTTCCCTTATTTTCTCCGATAAAATATGTGACCTATGATTTAAGTTGCTGCTCACATAAAGCTATAAACCTCCTAATTGCCTATCACCAAAATCTATTGTTATGAGAATGTCCTTAGGCTTCAAATTAAGTCAGCTCTTAGGGACTGACTGTTTCATTCCCCGAGTGAAAGCTCTGAGTCATGCTCTAGGTGCTCTGCTGGGATAGTAACCTCTCTCTTTCTCAGGAGTGAAGTCTGCACTATATGAGCAAGCTTAGGTGAGGCCAGTTTGGGTTCCAGATTCTTGGTGTGCTTTGTCTGTGGTACAGCCTTTTTCCTATGAGTGGGAGCTGGGCAGAGGAAAGGAATCAGCAGTAATTTAGTCCCTGCAGTTCAGTGATGATTCGATTGAGAAATGCTGGCAGCCTTCCTCTCTAGTAAGATTCCACATCCCCTGATCAGGAGCTATTTCTGGTGTGGACTGTCTTTCAGCCAAATTTCCCTAGAGTGGAGTTTTTGTCACGCTGAGCTGAGGAGATGAGGGAAGGATCATATTATGATTTAAGTTTTACACACTATGATTGTTATTATGGAGATTTGGTAGATTTTCTTGAACACTTTTTAAAAATATTTATTTTTCAATTACTTTTCAGTGTACTAGAATTCATTGTTTATGCACCACACACAGTGCTCCATGCAATACGTGCCCTCCACATTACCCACCACCAGGCTGGCCCAACTTCCAACCCCCCTGCCCCTTCAAAACTTTCAGATTGTTTTTCAGAGTCCATAGTGTCTCATGGTTCATCTTCCCCTCCAATTTCCCTCAACTCCCTTCTCCTCTCCATCTCCCCATGTCCTCCATGTTATTTCTTATGCTCCACAAGTAAGTGAAACCATATGATAATTGACTCTCTCTGCTTGATTTATTTCACTCAGCATAATCTCTTCCAGTCCCGTCCACGTTGATACAAAAGTCGGATATTCATCCTTTCTGATGGAGACATAATACTCCATAGTGTTTAAGGACCACATCTTCCTTATCTATCCGTCTGTTGAAGGGCATTCTTTCCACAGTTTGGCAACCATAGCCATTGCTGCTATGAACATTGGAGTACAGATGGCCCTTCTTTTCACTACATCTCTATCTTTGGGGTAAATACCCAGTAGTGCAATTGCAGGGTCATAGGGAAGCTCTATTTTTAATTTCTTAAGGAATCTCCACACTCTTCTCCAAAGTGACTGCACCAACTTGCATTCCCACCAACAGTGTAAGAGGATTCCCCTTTCTGCACATCTGCTCCAACACACATTGTTTCCTGTCTTGTTAATTTTGGCCACTCTAACTGGTGTAAAGTGGTATCACAATATGGTTTTAATTTGAATCTCCCTGATGGCTACTGATGATGAATATTTTTTTATGTGTCTGATAGCCATTTGTATGTCTTCATTGGAGAAGTGTTTGTCCATGTCTTCTGCCCATTTTTTGACATGATTATCTGTTTTGTGTGTGTTGAGTTTGAGGAGTTCTTTATAGATCCTGGATATCAGTCTTTTGTCTGTACTGTCATTTGTGAATATCTTCTCCCATTCTGTGGGTTGCCTCTTTGTTTTGTTGACTGTTTCCTTTGTTGTGCAGAAGCTTTTGATCTTGATGAAGTCCCAAAAATTCACTTTCGCTTTGTTTCCTTTGCCTTTGGAGACATATCTTGAAAGAAGTTGCTGTGGGTGATATCGAAGAGGTTACTGCCTATGTTCTCCTGTAGGATTCTGATGGATTCCTGCCTCATGTTGAGGTCTTTTATCCATTTGGAGTTTATCTCTGTGGATGGTGTAAGAGAGTGGTTGAGTTTCATTCCTCTACATATAGCTGTCCAATTATCCCAGCTCCATTTCTTGAAGAGAGTGTCTTTTTTCCACTGTATATTTTGTCCTGCATTGTCAAAGATTATTTGAGCATGGAGCTGAGGGTCCATATCTGGGCTCTCTACTCTGTTCCACTGGTCTATGTGTCTATTTATATGCCAGTACCATGCTGTCTTGGTGATCACAACTTTGTAGTAAAGCTTGAAATCAGGCAACGTGATGCCCCCAGTTGTGTTTTTCTTTTTCAAAATTTCCTTAGCAATTTGGGGTCTCTTCTGATTCCATACAAATTTTAGGATTGTTTGCTCCAGATCTTTGAAAAATGCCAGTGGAATTTTTATCAGAATGGCATTGAAAGTATAGATTGCTCTAGGCAGCATGGACATTTTAACAATGTTTATTTTTCTGATCCATAAGCATGGAATGGTTTTCCATCTTTTTGTGTCCTCTTCAATTTCTTTCATGAGTGTTCTCTAGTTCCTCGAGTACAGATCCTTTACCACTTTGGTTAGGTTTATTCCAGGAATCTCATGGTTCTTGGTGCTATAGTAAATGGAATCGATTTTCTAATTTCCCTTTCTGTATTTTCATTGTTAGTGTATAAGAAAGCAACTGATTTCTGTACGTTGACTTTGTAACCTGCCACATTACTGAATTGCTGTATGAGTTCTAGTAGTTTGGGGGTGGAGTCTTTTGGGTTTCCCATATAAAGTATCGTGTCATCTGCGAAGAGAGACAGTTTGACTTCTTCATTGCCAATTTGAATACCTTTTATTTCTCTTTGTTGTCTGATTGCTGTTGCTAGGACTTCTCATACTATGTTGAAAAAGAGTGGTGAGAGTGGGCATCTTTGTCCTGTTCCTGATCTCAAAGGGAAGGCTGTCAGCTTTTTCCCATTGAGGATGATATTTGCTGTGGGTTTTTCATAGATAGACTTTATTAGGTTGAAGAATGTTCCCTCTATCCCCATACTTTGAAGTGTTTTAATCAGGAACGGATGCTGGATTTTGTCAAATGCTTTTTCTGCATCAATTGAGAGGACCACGTGGTTCTTCTCTCTTCTCTTATTGATTTGTTCTAACACACTGATTGATTTGTGAATGTTGAACCACGCTTGCATCCCAGGGATGAATCCCACCTGGTCATGGTGGATAATCTTTTTAATGTGCTGTTGGATCCTATTTGCTAGGATCTTGTTGAGAATCTTCGCATCCATATTCATCAGGGATATTGGTCTGAAATTCTCCTTTTGGTGGGGGTCTATGTCTGGTGTGGGGATCAGGGTAATGCTGGTGTCCTAAAAAGAGTCTTGAAGTTTTCCTTCTGCTTCAATTTTTTGAAATAGCTTTAGGAGAATAGACAGTATTTCTCCTTTGAACGTTTGGTAGAATTCCCCAGGGAATCCGCCAGGTCCTGAGCTCTTGTTTTTTGGGAGGTTTTTGATCACTGCTTCAATCTCGTTACTAGATATCAGTCTATTCAAGTTGTCAATTTCTTCCTGGTCCAATTTTGGAAGTTTATAGTTTTCTAGGAATGCATCCATTTCATCTAGGTTTCTTAACTTGTTGGCATATAACTGTTAATAATAATTTCTGATGATTGTTTCCATTTCCTTCGTGTTAGTTTTGAACTCTCCCTTTTCATTCATAATTTTATGAATTTGGGCCTTCTCTCTTTTCTTTTGGATTAGTGTGCCCAATGGTTTATTGCTATTATTGATTTTTTCAAAAAACCAGCTTCTAGTTTCATTGATGCATTCCGCTGTATCTCTAGTTTCTATCTCATTGATCTCTGCTCTAATCTTGATTATCTCCCTTCTTGTGTGTGGGGTTGGCTTAATTTGTTGTTGATTCTCCAGTTCTTTAAGGTGTAGAGACAGCTGGTGTATTCTGGATTTTTCAATTTGGTTGAGGGACGCTTGGATGGCTATGTATTTCCCCCTTAGGACCGCCTTTGCTGTATCCCATAGGTTTTTGATTGAACTGTCTTCATTCTCATTGGTTTCCATGGATTGTTTAAGTTCTTTGATTTCTTGGTTGATCCAAGCATTCTTAAGCAAGGTGGTCTTTAGCTTCCAGGTGTTTGAATTCCTTCCAAACTTTTCCTTATGGTTGAGCTCCAGTTTCAAAGCATTGTGATCTGAGAATATGCAGGGCATAATCTCAATCTTTTGGTATGGGTTGAGCCCTGATTTGTGACCCAGTATGTGGTCTATTCAGGAGAAAGTTCAATGTGCGCTTGAGAAGAATAAGTATTCTGTTGTTTTAGGGTGGAATGTTCTGTATATATCTATGAGGTCCATCCGGTCCAATGTGTCTTTCAAAGCTCTTGTTTCTTTATTTGATTTTCTGCTTGAATGATCTATTACTGAGAGTGCCATGATAATATCCACTACTATTAATGTATTCATATCAATATGGCTTTTTATTTTGATTAACAGTTGGCTTATGTAGTTGGGTGTTTCAATATTGGGGGCATAAGTATTTACAATTGTTAGATCTTCCTGGTGAATAGTCCCTTTAAGAATGATGTAGTGTCCTTCTGTATCTCTCACTACAGTCTCTAGTCTAAAATCTAATTTATCTGGTATGAGAATCACAACCCCAGCCTTCTTTTGAGGCCCATTGGCATGAAAGATGCTTCTCCATCCCTTCACTTTCAGTCTGGATGTATCCTTGGGTTCAGAATGGGTCTCTTGTAGACAACATATGGATGGGTCCTGTCATTTTATCCAATCTGCAACCCTGTGTCATTTTATGGGTACATTAAGGCCATTCATGTTGAGAGTGATTGTTGAGAGATACATTTTTATTGAGATCGTGTTACCTGTGAAGTCTTTGTTTCTATAGATTGTCTCCATATATTTCTGTTCAATGATATCCTTGGGCTTTTTCCTCTTTTATAGAACCCCCCCCCCTTGATATTTCTTGCAGTGCTGGCTTGGTGGTCACACACTCTTTTAAACCTTGCCGGTCTTGGAAGCTCTTTATCTCTCCATCCATTTTGAATGTTAGTCATGCTGGATGAAGTATTCTTGGCTGCATGTTCTTCTCATTTAGTTAGTGACCTGAATACATCTTGTCAGCCCTTTCTGGCTTGCCAGATTTCTGTGGACAGGTCTGACATTATTCTGATGGGCTTTCCTCTGTATGTAAGGGATTTCTTCCCCCTCGCTGCTTTCAAGAGCTCCTGTCTAAAATTATGATTCATCATTTTCACAATCAGGTGTCTCGAGGTCCTTCTAGATTCTATGATCTTGGGGGGAGACCCTTCTGCCTCTAGTACATGAACGCTGGTTCCATTTGCCAGATTGGGAAAATTTTCTGGAGAATTTATTCAACTATATCTTCTAGTCTTCTTTCTTTCTCCTCCCCCTCAGGGATTCCAATAATTCTGACACTGGACCATTTCATGGCATTATTTATTTCCCTAATTCTGTTTTCATGGCTTCTAAGCTGTTTGTTCCAGGCTTCCTCCTGATCCTTTTTCTCTGTCAGTTTGTCCTCCAGATGACTAATTCTATCTTCTGCCTCAGTTACCCTAGCTTTTAGAGAATTTACATTAGATTGGAATTCATTGAGAGCATTGTCAACATCATCCCTGGTGGCTTTCACTTCTGCCCTAATCAATTCCACTTTGTCATCAAAGGCTTTCTCCAACCTAGCTATTGCCTGGATAATTGTTACCTGAGTTCCCTTTCCGACATACTGTTTATGTCCATATCCAAAAGTTCTGATGGAGAGGGCCCAGTCTCTGAATTTTTCCTCTGTTGGGCATTCCTCCTCCTAGTCATTTTGGTGAGAGATGGCTGAACAGATATGTAGCTGAATGTATCAACTGTGGTGCAGGCAAGGTGCACTCTGGAACGCTTCTGAGCAATCGAGATTCCTCACCAAAAAGAAAGAAAAAAGAAAAAGAGAGAGAGAGAGAGAGAGAGAGAGAGACAGGAAAAGAAAAAGAAAAAAGAAGGCCCAGCCCAAATTGGCCCCAAAGGTAAGATTTATGAAGTATACAAACAAAAACAGACAAACAAAAAGATGGACAAAAGTAGGTGACAAGACAAAAAAATAAATAAAAAAAAGAACCCAGCCAAAATGAACCCCAAGTATAAGATTTATATACTACCAGAACAAAAACAAATACACAGAAACACTGACAGAAGAAAAAGATAGGAGGGTAATTATAAATTCTCAGTGTGGTCGAGGAAGGTTATTTTGATTCTTCCTGGATGTATCTTGATATCTTTGTTAAAGGACTCAACTTTCCTGAGATAAAGGTGGATTAAAACTGATTTACCTATAGGGGTAGCATTGATTGGGGAAAGGGGATTACCTTGAAGCTTATCTCTATGTTAATATTAAAAATAATAATAATAAAATAATAAATAAAAAATAGAAAATCAAAAGAAAAACACAGGTATATGTATCAAAAAAAGTTCAGGTTAAAAGGTTATTATGGAATTTGATGTACTGAACATCTCATTGTGATAGTAAATAGGTTAAAAAGTTATATTAATAATAATGAAAAGAACCAGAATAGTGGGAACCAATTAAAAATAAAAGTTGTATCTATGAAGTGGTGGCAGTTGTCCTCTTTTTTTTTTTTAAGATTTTATTTCTTTATTTGACAGATAGAGATCACAAGTAGGCAGACAGGCAGGCACAGAGAGAGAGGGGGAGGCAGGCTCCCTGCTGAGCAGAGAGCCCGATGTGGGGCTCGATCCCAGGACCCTGGGATCATGACCTGAGCTGAAGGCAGAGGCTTTAACCCACTGAGCCACCCAGGTGCCCCAGTTGTCCTCTTTTTGTTGTTGTTGTTGTTTGTTTTTTGTTTTTGGCTGGCTTTCTGGGGGAGGGGCCTGCCGCATGGTTTTCAAGGAGTCTTGCTAGAGTTGAGTCCTCCTGCCCCCATCAAGGGGCTGGGCTCTGAGGAAAATGGTTTTTCAGGCTTTTGTTCTCTGGAGGTTTTGTTTGTTTGTTTGTTACTTTGTTTTTCTCCCCTTGGCAGCTCTTGGCGTTTCTTTGGAGGTTTAAAGGAAAGCAAACTGCACCCAGACCTCCAGAGCACATAAATTCCCTCTGCTGCCAGCAGAGCACGTCCCCAGTCACGATCTCTGGGGTCACAGGAACTCTAGCTTGTACCCAAAACAGGGAGAAATACTAGCCAGGGCTGTCTGGGCAGGTCCAGACCACCAGAGAGGCCCCGGCTGAGAGTGCTCAGACTCTCCAGGTCCTAGAGAGCACCAGCTGGCTGGCCACTGCATGGACCTCTCTCAGGGGAGGGTGTGGGGTGCAACTCAAACCCTGTTCAGCATGCGTGCAGAGTGCAAAAGGCTGTGGTTCTGCCGGTGGCTTCCACAGCCGGCTCCCTCACCCTCAGGGGCACCGCCACCCAGACACTCTTAGGTGTGCTGGCGGCTCAGGGACCAAGACCTAGCTTTGCTGCACTCCCTGGTTCCCTGCCGGTGGCCATCCTGGGTCTGTGGGCTTAAGTCCCTGTCTCTAACCACCCAATTCCACAAATTTCCCCTTAAGATCTTTTGCTCTTTTTGAGTGCTTTCAACCAGACTCCAAGTTAATGCTGGTCCCCAATCACAGGGCACTCTCATATTGGGGTATTACTTTCCAATGGGTCGCTTCTGGTGGCTCCCTCCCCCTTTTGTTTATCTTCGGATATCAGTCCAATGTTCCCACTCTGCTTTACCTGTCCACTGGCATCTTCTGCCCCTGTAGAGACCCAGAAGTATATAATTCTAATCTCAGGCTGATTTCATGGGTGATCAGAGATCTTTGGTAGGTAATTATCTGACTTTAGGGGACAGGTTAAAACAGCCCCTCCTCCTACCCCTTCTTTTCTATTTTTTTGAAACACTTTCAGAAGAATAGGTATTATTTCTTCTTTGAATGTTTGGTAGAATTCCTCAGGGAATACGTCAGGTCCTGGACTCTTGTTTTTTGGAAGGTTTTTATCAGTGTTTCAATCTTGTTACTAGATATTGGTCTATTCAGGTTGCCAATTTCTTCCTGTTTCAGCCTTGGAATTTTTTAGGCTTCCAGGAATGCCTCCATTTCTTCTAGGTTGCTTAACTTATTGGCATATAACTGTTGATAATAATTTCTGATGATTGTTTCTATTTACTTGGCGTTAGTCATGATCTCTCCCATTTCATCCATAATTTTATTAATTTGGGTACTCTCTCTTTTCTTTTGGATTAGTTTGGCCAGTGGTTTCTTGATCTTATTAATTCTTTCAAAGAACCAGTTTCTGATTCCATTGATGGGTTCTACTATATCTCTAGTTTCTATCTCATTGATCTCTGCTCTAATCTTGATTATTTCTCTTTTTGTGCATGGGGTTGGCTTAATTTGTTGTTGATTTTCCAGTTCTTTAAGGTCAAAGAGAGCTGGTGTGTTCTGGATTTTTCAATTTTTTTGAGGGACGCTTGGATGACTAGGTATTTCCCCCTTAGGACCACCTTTGCCATATCCCATAGGTTTTGGATCAATGTGTCTTCATTTTCATTGGTTTCCATGAATTGTTTAAATTCTTCCTTGATTTCCTGGTTGATCCAAACATTCTTTTTTTAAAATTTTTTAATTTAATTTCTTTTCAGTATAACAGAATTAATTGTTTATGCACCACACGCAGTGCTCCATGCAATACGTGCCCTCCATAAAACCCACCACCTGGCTCCCCCAACCTCCCACCCCCCCGCCCCTTCAAAACCCTCAGAATGTTTTTCAGAGTCCATAGTCTCTCATGGTTCAACTCCCCTTCCAATTTCCCTCAACTCCCTTCTCCTTTCCATCTCCCCATGTCCTCTGTGTTATTTGTTATACTCCACAAATAAGTGAAACCATATGATAATTGACTCTCTCTGCTTGACTTATTTCACTCAGCAGAATCTCTTCCAGTCCCATCCATGTTGATACAAAAGTTGGGTATTCATCCTTTCTGATGGAGGCATAATACTCCATAGTGTATATGGACCACATCTTCCTTATCCATTCGTCCACTGAAGGGCATCTTGGTTCTTTCCACAGTTTGGTGACCGTGGCCCTTGCTGCTATGAACATTGGGGTACAGATGGCCCTTCTTTTCACTACACCTGTATCTTTGGGGTAAACCCAGTAGTGTTATTGCAGGGTCATAGGGAAGTTCTATTTTTAATTTCTTAAGGAATCTCCACATTCTTCTCCAAAGTGGTTGCACCAACTTGCATTCCCACCAACAGTGTAAGAGGGTTCCCCTTTCTCCACATCCTCTCCAACATGCGTTGTTTCCTGTCTGCTAATTTTGGCCATTCTAACTGGTTTAAGGTGGTATCTCAATGTGGTTTTGATTTGAATCTCCCTGATGGCCAGTGATGATGAACATTTTTTCATGTGTCTGATGGCCATTTGTATGTCTTCATTGGAGAAGTGTCTGTTCATGTCTTCTGCCCATTTTTTGACATGATTATCTGTTTTGTGTGTGTTGAGTTTTAGAAGTTCATTATAGATTCTGGATATCAGCCTTTTGTCTGTACTGTCATTTGCAAATATCTTCTCCCATTCCGTAGGTTGCCTCTTTGTTTGTTGACTGTTTCCTTTGCTGTACAGAAGCTTTTGATCTTGATGAAGTACAAAAGTTCATTTTTGCTTTTGTTTCCTTTGCCTTTGGAGACATATCTTGAAAGAAGTTGCTGTGGCTGATATCGAGGAGGTTACTGCCTGTGTTCTCCTCTAGGATTCTGATGGATTCTTGTCTCACGTTGAGGTCTTTGATCCATTTCGAGTTTACCTTTGTGTAAGGTGTAAGAGAATGGTCGAGTTTCATTCTTCTACATATATCTGTCCAATATTCCCAGTACAATTTATTGAAGAGACTGTCCTTTTCCCCCTGTATATTTTTTCCTGCTTTGTCGAAGATTATTTGACCATAGAGTTGAGGGTCTATATCTGGGCTCTCTACTCTGTTCCACTGGTCTATGTGTCTGTTTTTATGCCAGTACTATGCTGTCTTGGGGATCACGGCTTTGTAGTAAAGCTTGAAATCAGGCAACGTGATGCCCCCAGTTGTGTTTTTCTTTTTCAGCATTTCTTTAGCAATTTGGGGTCTCTTCTTATTCCATACAAATTTTAGGATTATTTGCTCCAGATCTTTGAAAAATGCCAGTGGAATTTTTATCAGAATGGCATTGAAAGTATAGATTGCTCTAGGCAGTATAGACATTTTAACAATGCTTATTCTTCCGATCCAAGAGCATGGAATGGTCTTTTATCTTTTTGTGTCTTCTTCGATTTCTTTCATGAGTGTTCTGTAGTTCCTTGAGTACAGACCCTTTACTTCTTTGGTTAGGTTTATTCCCAGGTATCTTATGGTTCTTGGTGCTATAGTAAATGGAATTGATTCTCTAATTCTGTGTTTGCATTGTTAGTGTATAAGAAAGCAACTGATTTCTGTACGTTGACTTTGTAACCTGCCACATTACTGAATTGCTGTATGAGTTCTAGTAGTTTGGGGGTGGAGTCTTTTGGGTTTTCCATATAAAGTATCATGTCATCTGCGAAGAGAGAGAGTTTGACTTCTTCATTGCCAATTTGGATACCTTTTATTTCTCTTTGTTGTCTGATTGCTGTTGCTAGGACTTCTAATACTATGTTGAACAAGAGTGGTGAGAGTGGGCATCCTTGTTGTGTTCCTGATCTCAATGGGAAGGCTGTGAGCTTTTTCCCATTGAGGATGATATTTGCTGTGGGTTTTTCATAGATAGACATTATGAAGCTCAGGAATGTTCCCTCTATCCCCATACTTTGAAGTGTTTTAATCAGGAACGGATGCTGGATTTTGTCAAATGCTTTTTCTGCATCAATTGAGAGGACCACGTGGTTCTTCTCTCTTCTCTTATTGATTTGTTCTAACACATTGATTGATTTGTGAATGTTGAACCATGCTTGCATCCCAGGGATGAATCCCACCTGGTCATGGTGGATAATCTTTTTAATGTGCTGTTGGATCCTATTTGCTAGGATCTTGTTGAGAATCTTCGCATCCATATTCATCAGGGATATTGATCTGAAATTCTCCTTTTTGATGGGGTCTTTGCCTTGTTTGGGGATCAGGGTAGTACTGGCTTCATCAAAAGAGTCTGGAAGTTTTCCTTCTGTTTCAATTTTTTGAAACAGCTTCAGGAGAATAGGTGTTATTTCTTCTTTGAAAGTTTGGTAGAATTCCCCAGGGAATCCATCAGGTCCTGGGCTCTTGTTTTGGGGGAGGTTTTTGATCACTGCTTCAATCTCATTACTAGATATCGGACTATTCAGGTTATCAATTTCTTCCTGTCAATCTTGGAAGTTTACAGTTTTCTAGGAATGCATCCATTTCATCTAGGTTGCTTAGCTTACTGGCATGTAACTTCTGATGATTGTTTCTGTTTCCTTGGTGTTAGTTGTGATCTCTCCCTTTTCATTCATAATTTTATGAATTTGGGCCCTCTCTCTTTTCTTTTGGATTAGCGTGGCCAATGGTTTATTGATCTTATTGATTCTTTCAAAAAACCAGCTTCTAGTTTCATTGATGCATTCTACTCTATCTCTGGTTTCTATCTCGTTGATCTCTGCTCTAATCTTGATTATTTCCCTTATTGTGTGTGGAGCTGGCTTAATTTGTTGTTGATTCTCCAGTTCTTTAAGGTGTAGGGACAGCTGGTATATTCTGGATTTTTCAATTTTTTGAGGGAGGCTTGGATGGCTATGTATTTCCCCCTTAGGACTGCTTTTGCTGTATCCCATAGGTTTTGGGCCGAAGTGTCTTCATTCTCTTTGGTTTCCATGAAATGTTTAAGTTCTTCTTTGATCTCCTGGTTGATCCAAGCATTCTTTAGCAAGGTGGTCTTTAGCTTCCAGGTGTTTGAGTTCCTTCCAAAGTTTTCCTTGTGATTGAGCTGCAGTTTCAAAGCATTGTGATCTGAGATTATGCAGGGAATAATCTCAATCTTTTGGTATTGGTTGAGCCCTTATGTGACCCAGTATGTGGTCTATTCTGGAGAAGGTTCCATGTGCACTTGAGAAGAATGAGTATATTGTTGATTTAGGGTGGAACGTTCTGTATATATCTATGAGGTTCATCTGGTCCAATGTTCCATTCAATGCTCTTGTTTCTTTACTGATTTTCTGCTTGGATGATCTGTCTATTACTGAGTGTGGCGTATTACGATCCCCTACTATTAAGGTATTCATATTAATATGACTCTTTATCTTGATTAAATTTTTCTTGTGTAATTGGCTGCTTCCATATTGGGGGCATAAATATTTACAATTGTTAGATCTTCTTGGTGGATAGTTCCTTTAAGAATGATGTAGTGTCCTTCTGTATCTCTGACTACAGTCTTTAGTTTAAAATCTAATTTATCTGATATGAGGATCGCTACCCTGGCCTTCTTTTGAGGCCCATTGGCATGAAAAATTCTTCTCCATCCCTTCACTTTTAGTCTGGGTGTATCCTTAGGTTCTACATGGGTCTCTTGTAGACAACATATGGATGGGTCCTGTCATTTTATCCATTCTGCAACCCTGTGTTGTTTTATGGGTGCATTTAGACCATTCACATTGAGAGTGATTATTGAGAGAGATGTTTTTATTGACATCGTGTTACCTTTGAAGTCTTTCTTTCTGTAGGTTGACTCCATATATTTCTGTTCAATTATATTCTTGGGATTTTTCCTCTTTTATAGAACCCCTCTTAGTATTTCCTGAAGTGTTGGCTTGTTGGTCACATACTCTTTTAAACCTTGCTGGTCTTGGAAACTCTTTATCTCTCCATCCATTTTGAATGTCAGTCTTGCTGGATAAAGTATTCTTGGCTGCATGTTCTTCTCATTTAGTGCCCTGAATATGTCTTGCCAGCCCTTTCTGGCTTGCCAGGTTTCTGTGGACAGGTCTGATGTTATCCTGATGGGTTTTCCTCTGTCCATAAGGAACTTCTTTGTCCTAGCTGCTTTCAAGAGGTCCTGTCTAAAATTATCATTCATCATTTTTACTATTAGGTGTCTTGAGGTCTTTCTAGATTCTATAATCTGGGGGGAGACCATTCTGCCTCTAGTACAGGAACGCTCGTTCCATTCCATTCACCATATGGGGAAAATTTTCTGGAGAATTTTTTCAACTATATCTTCTAGTCTTCTTTCTTTCTCCCCCCCTCAGGGATTCCAATAATTCTGACGTTGGAACGTTTCATGGTGTCATTTATTTCCCTAATTCTGTTTTCATGGCTTCTAAGCTGTTTGTTCCAGGCTTCCTCCTGATCCTTTCTCTCTATCTGTTTGTCCTCCAGATTGCTAATTCTATCTTCTGCCTCAGTTACCCTAGCTGTTAGAGAATTTAGATTAGATTGGAACTCATGGAGAACATTGTGAACATCATCCCTGATAGCTTTCACTTCTGCCCTAATCAATTCCATTTTGTCATCCATGGCTTTCTCCAACCTAGCTATTGCCTAGATAATTGTTAGCCTGAATTCCCTTTCTGACATATTGTCTATGTCCATAGCCATTAGTTCTGTTGCAGAAGGCCCAGCCTCTGAATTTTTCTTCTGTTGGGCATTCCTCCTCCTAGTCATTTTGGTGAGAGATGGCTGAATGGATGTAGCTGAATGTATCGAACGTGGTACAGGCAAGGTTCACCCTGGAACACTTCTGAGCAATCAAGAGTCCCCTCCCAAATGAAAGAAAAAAGAAAGTTAAAAAAAAAAAAGAAAGAGAGAGACAGGAAAAAAAAGAAAGATAAAATAAAAGAGAAGGCCCAGCCCAAATGGGCCCCAGGGTAAGATTTATGAAGTATACATACAACAACAGACAAACAAAAAGACTGATAAAAGTAGATGACAAGAGTATATATATATATATATATATATATATATATACAAAACAAAACAAAACAACAAAAGAACCTCGTCAAAAAGAACCCCAGATATACGATTTATATACTACCAGGACAAAAACAAATACACAGAAACACTGGCTGGAGAAAAAGATGGGAGAGTGGTTATAAATTCTCAGTGTGGGTGAGGAAGGTTATTTTGATTCTTCCTGGATGTATCTTGATATCTTCGTTAAAGGACTCAACTTTCCTAAGATAAAGGGGGATTAAAAACGGGTTTACCTCTAGGGGTGGCATTGATTGGGGAAAGGGGATTACCTTGATGTTTAGCTCTATATGAATATTAAAAAATAAAAATAAAAAAAGAATAAACTAATCTAAACTAAACTAAATTTTAAAAAATTTAAAAAATAGAAAAGCAAAGGAAAAACACAGATATACGTATCAAAAAGTTCAGGTTAAAAGGTTATTATGGAATTTGATGTACTGGACATCTCACTGTGATGGTAAATAGGTTAAAAAAGTATCTATAAAAAAATGAACCAGAATAGTGGGGACGAATTAAAAATAAAAGTTCTATCTATGAAGTAGTGGTGGTTGTTCTCTTGTCTTGTTGTTGTTGTTGTTGGTTTTCTGGGGGAAGGGGCCTGCTGCCTGGGTTTTCAGGCACTGTTTCCTGAGTTAAGTTCTCCTGCCCCAGTCAAGGGAGTGGGCTCTGAGGAAACCGGTTTTTCAGGCTTTTGTTCTCTGTAGGCTTTTTTGTTTGTTTTTTCCTTTGTTTTCTCTGGCCTTCGCAGCTTTTGATGGTTTTTGGAGGTTTAGAGGAAAGCAAACTTCCCCCAGACCTCCCTCTCAGAGAGAAGCCTCAGTCTATTCCCCTCTGGGTGCTCCAGAGCACATAAATTCCCCCTCAGCCACTGGCAGAGCCTGTTCCCAGTCTCAGTCTCTGGGGACACAGGAACTCCTGCTTGTACCCAAAACCATGATAGCAGGGCTGTCTGGGCAGCTCCAGGCTGCCAGAGAGATTCCAAGTAGTGATAGCGCAGCACTGAGATTTTCCCGCTGGCCTGGGCTGGGAGTGAGAGATCCCCAGCTGGCACCTGCGTGCACCTCTCTCAGGGAGGGGTGAGGGGTGTGACTCAGACCCTGGTAGCGTGGTGCTGAGCACGGAGAGTGCCAAAGGCTGCATTTCTGCTGGCTGGCGAGGCTTCCTGCCCTTCAAGGGAGCTGCCACCCAGACACTCTTAGGCGCACTGGCGGCCCAGAGACCAAGACCTGGTTTCTTCGCTGCACTCTCTCTGGCTCAGCGCCAGGGGTGGCTGTCCTGGGTACAGGGACTCAAGCCCCTGTCCCCAACCGCCCCAATTCCCACAATCTCCCCCAAGATTCTTTACTCTCTTTGAGTGCCCCCAACCAGACTCCAAGTCAATGCAGGTCACCAATCCCAGGGCACTCTAGCATTGGGGTACCACTCTCCAATGGGTTGCTTCTGGTGGCTCCCTCCCCCCTCCGTTTATCTTCTGATATCAGTCTGATGTTCCCACTCTGCTTTACCTGCCCACTGACGTCTTCTGCCCCCATAGAGACCCAGAAGTGTATATACTAATCTTAGGCTGATTTCATGGGTGATCATAGTTCTTTGGTAGGTAATCAGCTCACTTTAGGGTACAGGTTGAAACAGCCCCCCCCTCCTACTTCCCCGCCATCTCGTCTCCTCAGTCTGATCCAAACATTCTTAAGCAGGGTGGTCTTTAGCTTCCAAGTGTTTGAATTCCTTCCAAACCTTTTCTTGTGGTTGAGTTCCAGTTTCAAAGCACTGTGGTCTGAGAATATGCAGGGCATAATCTCAATCTTTTGGTATGGGTTGAGCCCTGATTTGTGACCCAGTATGTGGTCTATTCAGGAGAAAGTTCAATGTGCGCTTGAGAAGAATAAGTATTCTGTTGTTTTAGGGTGGAATGTTCTGTACATATCTATGAGGTCCATCCAGTCCAATGTGTCTTTCAAAGCTCTTGTTTCTTTATTTGATTTTCTGCTTGAATGATCTATTACTGAGAGTGCCATGTTAATATCCACTACTGTTAATGTATTCATATCAATATGTTTTTTTATTTTGATTAACAGTTGGCTTATGTAGTTGGCTCTTCCAATATTGGGGACATAAATATTTGCAATTGTTAGGTCTTCCTGGTGGATAGACACTTTAAGAATGAGGTAGTGTCCTACTGTATCTCTGACTATAGTCTTTAGCTTAAAGTCTATTTTATCTGATATGAGGATTGCTACCCCAGCTTTCTTGCCCATTGGCATGAACGATGGTTCTCCATCCCTTCACTTTCAGTCTGGATGTATCTTTAGGTTCCAAATTGTCTCTTGTAGATAGCATATGGACAGGTCCTGTCGTTTTATCCAATCTTCAACCTTGTGCCATATTTTGGTAGCATTTAGGCCATTCACATTGAGAGTGATTATTGAAAGATATGTTTTTATTGACATCATGTTGTCTGTGAAGTTCTTTTTTCTATACTGTAAATTTCTGGTGTATGTCACTCTTGGTATCTTTCATCTTTTATAGAAACCCCCTTAATATTTCTTATAGTGCCAGCTTGGTGGTTACATACTCTTTTAGACCTTGCCAGTCTTAGAAGCTCTAAACTCTCCATGCATTTTAAATGTCAGCCTTCCTGGATAAAGTATTCTTGGCTGCATGTTCTTCTCATTTAGTACCATGAAGATGTACTTCGTGGTACTAAGAAAGCCAGCCCTTTCTGGCTTGCTAGGTTTCTGTGGACAAGTCAACTAATCTTCGACAAATCAGGAAAAAATATCCAAGTAAAAAAGACAGTCTCTTCGATAAGTGATGCTGGGAAAATTGGACAGCCACATGCAGAGAAATGAAGCTGGACCATTCTTTCACACCATACACAAAGATAAACTCAAAATGGATGAAAGGCCTCAATGTGAGACAGGAATCCATCAAAATCCTAGGAGAGAACAAAAGCAGCAACCTCTTTGACATTGGCCACAGCAACTTCTTTCATGACATGTCTCTAAAGGCAAGGGAAACAAAAGTGAAAATGAACTTTTGGGACTTCATCAAGATAAACAGCTTCTGCACAGCAAAAGAACCAGTCAACAAAACAAAGCACCAACCCAAGGAATGGGAGATGATATTTGCAAATAATATTACAGATAAAGGGCTGGTATCCAAGATCTATAGAGAACTTCTTAAACTCAACACCCATAAAACAAAAACCCAGTCAAGTAATGGGTGGAAGACATGAACAGACACCTCTCTAAAGAAGACATACAGATGGCTAACAGAGACATGAAAATATGTTCAACATCATTAGCCACCTGGGAAATTCAAATCAAAACCACATTGGGATACCAACTTACACCAGTTACAATGGCAAAAATTGACAAGGCAAGAAACAACAAATGTTGGAGAGGATATGAGAAAGGGGAACCCTCTTACAGTGTTGGTGGGAATGAAAGTTGGTGCAGCCACTTTGGAAAACAGTGTGGAGGTTCCTCAAAAAATTAAAAATAGAGCTACCTTATGACCCAGCAATTGCACTACTGGGTACTTACCTCAAAGATACAGATGTAGTGAAAAGAAGGGCCATCTGCACCCCAATGTCCATAGCAACAGTGTCCACAATAACCAAACTGTGGAAAGGGCTGAGATGCCCTTCAACAGACAAATGGGTAAAGAAGATGTGGTCCATATACACAATGGAATATTACTCAGCAATCAGAAAGGATGAATACCCAACTTTTGCATCAATATGGATGGGACTGGAGGAGATTATGCTGAGTGAAATAAGTCAAGCAGAGAAAGTCAATTATCATATACTTCCACTTACTTGTGGAACATAAGGAATAGCATGCAGGACATTAGGAGAAGGAAGGGGAAAATGAAGGGGGGGTGGGAATTGGAGGGGGACACAAACCATGACAGACTGTGGGCTCCAGGAAACAAACTGAGGGTTTAAAAGTGGTGTGGGGTGGGGAGATGGATTGGCCTGGTAATGGGTATTAAGGAGGGCATGTGTTGCATGGAGCACTGGGTGTTACATGCAAACAATGGACCATGGAACACTATGTCAAAAACTAATGACATACTGTATGGTGACTAACATAACATAATAAAAGTAAAAAATAAAAAAGAAAGACACAAAAGACCCAGAAAAGATAAAGCAACCTTGGAAAGGAGAAGTAAAGCTGGAGGCATCACAGTTGCTATAGCTGAGGTCAAAGATGTTACTGCTTAGGCAGTATGTCTAAATGTCCAAATGTCAAAGAAGTTTGACATTTGCCATAGCAACTTCTTTCTAGTTATGTCTCCTGAAGCAAAGGAAAGAAAAGCAAAAATAAGCTATTGGGGGCACCTGGGTGGTTCAGTTGGTTAAGATTTGCCTTCAGCTCAGATCATTATCTAAGGGTCCTGGGATCAAGCCTCACATGGGACTCCCTGCTCAGCAGGGAGTCTGTTTCTCCCTCTTCCTCTGACCTTCACCCCACTCATGCTCTCTCTGTCAAATAAATAAGTAAATAAAAACTTTTTAAAAATAAGCTATTAGGACTACATCAAAATGAAAAGCTTCTGCACAGCAAAGGAAATGGTCAAGAAAACTAAAAAGCAACCTACGGAATGGGAGAAGACATCTGCAAATGACATATCTGATAAAGGGTTAGTATCCAAAATATATAAAGAACCTCTCAAACTCAACACTGAAAAAATGAATAACCCAATTTAAAAATTGGTAGAAGTCATGAATAGACATTATTCCAAAGAAGAGATATAGATGGCCAACAGACACATGAAAGGATGCTCAACATTGGGACGCCTGGGTGGCTCAGCTGGTTAAGCGGCTGCCTTTGGCTCAGGTCATGATCCCAGCGTCCTGGGATCGAGTCCCACATTGGGCTCCTTGCTCGGCAGGGAGCCTGCTTCTCCCTCTGCCTCTACCTGCCTCTCTGTCTGCCTGTGCTCGCTCTCTCTCTCTCTCTAGCAAATAAATAAATAAAATATTTTTTTAAAAAAAGATGCTCAACATCATTCATCATCAGGGAAGTACAAATCAACATTATGATGAAATGCCACTTCACACCAGTCATAATATTCAAATTAACAACACATGAAACTACAGGTATTGGCAAGAATGTGGAGAAAGTGGAACTCTCTTACACTGTTGGTGGGAATGCAAACTAGTGCAGCCACTCTGGAGAACATTATGGAGGTTCCTCAGAAAGTTAAAAATAGAATTACCCTATGATCCAGCAATTGCACTACTAGGTATTTACCTAAACAATACAAAAATACCAATTTGAAGGCATACATGCATCCCAATGTTTATAGCAGTATTATCAACATAGCCAAATTATGGGAACAGCCCAAGTCCACTTACTGAATAATTCACAAAGAAAATGTTGTGTATATACACAATGGAATACTACTTGGCCATCAAAAAGAATGAAATCTTGTCCTTTGCAATGACATGGATGGAGCTAGAGAGTATTATGCTAAGCAGAATAAGTCAGTCAGAGAAAGACAAATACCACATTATTTCATTCATATATGGAATTTAAGAAACAAAGGAAATAAACATGGTGGGGGGAAGGAAGGGCATACCAAGAAACAGACTGTTAGCTGTAGAGAACAAACTAATAGTTACCAGAATAGAGGTGGGTGGGGGATGCATTAAATAGGTGATAGGGGGGGATGCCTGGGTGGTTCAGTTGGTTAAGCGGCTGCCTTCGGCTCAGGTCATGATCCCAGCGTCCTGGGAGCAAGTCCCACATCAGACTCCTTGCTTGGCAGGGAGACTGCTTCTCCTTCTGCCTCTGCCTGCCAGTCTGTCTGCCTGCGCATGCTTGCTCTCTCTGCCTCTCTCTCTGTAAAGTAAATAAATAAAATCTTTAAAAAAATAAAAATAAATAAATAGGTGATGGGGATTAAGGAGGGCACTTGTGATGAGCAGGTTGTTATATGTAAGTGTTGAATTTCTACACCTGAAACTAATATTACACTGTATGTTAACTAAATGGAATTTAAAAACTTGAAGGAAAAAAAACTATAATGAGATATCTTTTCACACATATCAGAATGGCTAAAATCAACAACACGAGAAAAAGGTTTTGGCGAGCATGTGGAGAAAGGGAAGCCCTCTTGCAAAATGGTGCAATGACTGTGAAAGGACAGTATGAAGGTTCCTCAACAGATTACAAATAGAACTACCTTATAATCCAGAAATTGCACTATTAAGTATTTACCCAAAGAATAAACAAATACTCACTCAATGGGATACATGTACCCCTGTTTATAACAGCATTGTCTGCAACAGCCAAATTATGAAATCAGCCCAAATGTCCATTGGCTGATGAATGGATAAAGAAGAAGGTACACGAGGGAGGGCTCAAGATGGCGGAGAAGTAGCAGGCTGAGACGACATCAGGCAGCAGGAGATCAGCTAGATAGCTTATCAAACCATTCTGAGCACTTACAAATCCAAAAGGAGATCAAAAAGAAGAGCAACAATTCTAGAAATAGAAAATCGACCACTTTCTGAAAGGTAGGACCAGCGGAGAAGTGAATCCAATGTGACAGGAAGATAGACCACGGGGAGGGGGGTGGCTCCCGGCAAATGGTGGAGCAATGGAGCCCAAAATCAGGACGTTTAAAAGTCTGCTCCACAGAGGGACATCGCTCCAGAGGCTAAACCGGGGTGAAGACCTCACGGGGACAGCGTGGCCTCACGTCCCACGGGATCACAGAAGGATCAGGGGTGTCTGAGTGTCGCAGAGCTCCAGGTATTAGAGCAGGGAAGCTGGATGCAGAGACAGAGCCGAGGAGTGAACTCTCAACTCGGGGTTACCTTGAACCGTAATCTGTGACACGGGCCGGTGCTCTGTGTGTGGGGTCCCCCAAGATCCGGGGAGACTCCGACCTGGGAGAGCTCAGGGATCTGCGAGGTTCGGAGACTCCAGGTGGGGCTGTGTGCCAGAGACAGAGACGCTTGGTCACAGGCTAGGTGACCTCGGAGCACAGCCAGAGGCCAGTGAGATGAGAGTGATTGAGCGTGATTTTCTCCAAGCGTGGCTGGAGGCTGGGGAGACTGGAGTGATTAAGTGCTTTTCTCTGAAGGTGCACTTAAGAGTGGGGGCCCAAGCTCTCGGCTCCTCCAGCCGGATATTGGGAGGCCGCCGTTTTCATTCCCGTCCTCCAGAACTCTACCCTTCGGGGAACAAAAGCTCCCGAAAGCGAACCTGAGAGGATTACTTAGCCCGCCCCCTGGTAAGGGCAGTGCAATTCCGCCTGGGGCAGAGACACTTGAAAATCACTACAACAGGCCCCTCCCCCAGAAGATCAACAAGAAATCCAGCCAAGACCAAGTTCACTTAACAAGGAGAACAGCTGAATTCCAGAGGAGGAGAAAGCAAAGCATAGAATTCTTGGCTTTCTCCCCATGAATCTTTAGTCTTGCAAAGTTAATTAATTTTTTTTAAATTTTTTTTTCTCTTCTACTAATTTTTTTTAACTTTTACCCTTTCCTCTTTTAACGTTTTTTTAAACTAGTTTATCTCAATAACTTTCTTAAAAAACTCTTTTTTGAACTTTTATTATTATAGTCATATTTTATCCTTCATTGTATCTAACTTTATTCTTTGTATACACATAGGGTTTTTTCTTCTAAAAAACTTGTGGTACAACTTCTTCTAATAGATCAAAATACACCCTAAATCTAGCATCAGGCTTGATCTAGTCTCCAGCCGAAGCAAGTTCTCTCCACTTTCTTTTTTTTTATTCTACCTATCAACTTACCTTATCAATTCCTTTGTTAGATATTAAAAAAAATTTTTTTCATCTTTATAGTCATATTCCATCCCTTCATTGTGTTTACCCTTATATATGTTTTTCATTCTTTAAAATTTGGGGAGGTAGTTTCTTCTAAGAGACCAAAATACTCCCAAAATTAAGTGGGTGACCCTGTTCTAGTCACCAGTCTAATATATATATATTTTTTTCTTTTTTTACATTTTTTCTTTGTGTTCTTTTTTTAAATTTTTTTTCTTTTTCTGAACTTCTTTTTACCCCCTTTCTCCCCACGCCCACGATTTCGGGTTTCTTCTGATTTGGCTAAAGCACATTTCCCTGGGGTCTTTGCCACCCTTTTAGCATTTCATTTGCACCTACATATATTCTTATCTGGACAAAATGACAAGGCGGAAAAACTCACCACAAAAAAAAAAAAAAAAAAGAACAGGAGGCAGTACCGAAGGCTAGGGACCTAATCAATAGAGACATTGGTAATATGTCACATCTAGAATTCAGGATGATGATTCTCAAGATTCTAGCTGGGCTCGAAAAAGGCATGGAAGATATCAGAGAAACCCTCTCTGGAGAAATAAAAGCGCTTTCTGGAGAAATAAAAGGACTAAAATCTAACCAAGTTGAAATTTTAAAAGCTATTAATGAGGTGCAATAAAAAATGGAGACTCTTACTGATAGGATAAATGAGGCAGAAGAAAGAATTACTGATATAGAAGACCAAATGACAGAGAATAAAGAAGCTGAGCAAAAGAGAGACAAACAACTACTGGACCATGAGGGGAGAATTCGAGAGATAAGTGATACCATAAGACAAAACAACATTAGAATAATTGGGATTCCAGAAGAAGAAGAAAGAGAGAGAGGAGCAGAAGTTATATTGGAGAGAATTATTGTAGAGAATTTCCCTAATATGGCAAAGGAAATAAAACATCAAAATCCAGGAGGTGCAGAGAATTCCACTCAAAATCAATAAGAACAGGTCCACACCCCGTCATCTAATATTAAAATTTACAAGTCTTCATGACAAAGAGAAAATCCTGAAAGCAGCCCGGGACAAGAAGTCTGTAACATACAATAGTAAAAATATTAGATTGGCAGCAGACTTATCCACAGAGACCTGGCAGGCCAGAAAGAATTGGCATGATATATTCAGAGCACTAAATGAGAAAAACATGGAGCCAAGAATACTTTATCCAGCTAGGTTATCATTGAAAATAGAAGGAGAGATAAAAAGCTTCCAGGACAAACAAAAACTGAAAGAATTTGCAAACACCAAACCAGCTCTACAGGAAATATTGAAAGCGGTCCTCTAAGCAAACAGAGACCCTAAAAGTAGTAGATCAGAAAGGAACAGAGACAATATACAGTAACAATCACCTTACAGGCAATACAATGGCACTAAATTCATATCTCTCAATAGTTACCCTGAATGGAAATGGGCTAAATGCCCCAATCAAAAGACACAGGGTTTCAGAAAGCATAAAAAAACAAAACCCATCAATATGCTGCCTACAAGAAACTCATTTTAGCCCCGAAGACACCTCCAGATTGAAAGTGAGGGGGCGGAAAATAATTTACCATGCTAATAGACATCAGAAGAAAGCTGGGGTGGCGATGCTTATATCAGATCAATGAGATTTTAAGCCAAAGACTGTAATAAGAGATGAGGAAGGACACTATATCATACTCAGAAGGTCTGTCCAACAAGAAGATCTAACAATTTTAAATATCTATGCCCCTAACATGGGAGCAGCCAACTATATAAAACAATTAATAACAAAATCAAAGAAACACATCAACAACAATACAATATTAGTAGGGGACGTTAACACGCCCCTCACTGAAATGGACAGATCATCCAAGCAAAAGATCAACAAGGAAATAAAGGTCTTAAATGACACACTGGAGCAGATGGGCATCACAGATATATTCAGAACATTCCATCCCAAAGCAACAGAATACACATTCTTCTCTAGTGCCCATGGAACATTCTCCAGAATAGATCACATCCTGGGTCATAAATCAGGTCTCAACAGGTATCAAAAGATTGGGATCAGGGACGCCTGGGTGGCTCAGTTGGTTGAGCAGCTGCCTTCGGCTCAGGTCATGATCCCTGCATCCTGGGATCGAGTCCCACATCGGGTTCCTTGCTTGGCAGGGAGCCTGTTTCTCCCTCTGCCTCTGCCTACCACTCTATCTGCCTGAGCTCGCACTCTCTCTCTCTCTCTAATAAATAAATAAATAAAAGCTTAAAAAAAAAAAGATTGGGATCATTCCCTGCATGTTTTCAGAACACAATGCTCTGAAGCTAGAACTCAATCACAAGACGAAATTTGGAAAGAGCCCAAATACACGGAGACTCAACAGCATCCTTCTAAAGAATGAATAGGTCAACCAGGAAATTAAAGAAGAATTGAAAAAAAATCATGGAAACAAATGATAATGAAAACAAAACAGTCCAAAATCTGTGGGACACAGCAAAGGCAGTTCTGAGAGGAAAATATATAGCAATACAAACCTTTCTCAAGAAACAAGAAAGATCTCAAATACACAACCTAACCCTACATCTAAAAGAGCTTGAGAAAGAACAACAAAGAAAGCCTAAACCCAGCAGGAGAAGAGAAATAATAAAGATCAAAGCAGAAATCAATGAAATAGAAACCAAAAAAAAAAAAAAAACAATAGAACAAATCAACGAAACTAGGAGCTGGTTCTTTGAAAGAATTAATAAGATTGATAAACCTCTGGCCAGACTTACCAAAAAGAAAAGAGAAAGGACCCAAATAAATAAAATCATGAATGAAAGAGGAGAGATCACAACCAACACCAAAGAAATACAAACAATTATATGAACATATTATGAGCAACTCTATACCAACAAATTTGACAATCTGGAAGAAATGGATGCTTTCCTAGAGACATATAAACTGCCAAAACTGAACCAGGAAGCAATAGAAAACCTGAATAGGCCCATAACCAGTAAGAAGATTGAAAAAGTCATCAAAAATCTCCAAACAAACAAAAGCCCAGGGCCAGATGGCTTCCCAGGGGAATTCTACCAAACATTTAAAGAAGAATTAATTCCTATTCTCCTGAAACTATACCAAAAAATAGAAATGGAAGGTAAACTTCCAAACTCATTTGATGAGGCCAGCATCACCTTGATCCCAAAACCAGACAAGGATCCCATTGAAAAAGAGAATTACAAACCAATATCCTTGATGAACACAGATGCGAAAATTCTCAACAAAATACTAGCTAATAGGACCCAATAATTAATTAGGAGCCAATAATTAAAAGGATTATTCACCACCAAGTGGGATTATTTATCACCAAAAGGATTATTCCCACCAAGTGGGATTTATTCCAGGGCAGCAAGGTTGGTTCAACATCCGCAAATCAATCAATGTGATACAATACATTAACAAAAGAAAGAACAAGAACCATATGATACTCTCGATAGATGCTGAAAAAGCATTTGACAAAGTACAGCATCCCTTCCTGATCAAAACTCTTCAAAGTGTAGGGATAGAGGGCACATACCTCAATATAATCAAAACCATCTATGAAAAACCCACCGCAAGTATCATTCTCAATGGAGAAAAACTGACAGCTTTTCCGCTAAGGTCAGGAACACGGCAGGGATGTCCGCTATCACCACTGCTATTCAACATAATACTAGAAGTCCTAGCCTCAGCAATCAGACAACAAAAAGAAATTAAAGGCATCCAAATCGGCAAAGAAGAAGTCAAACTATCACTCTTTGCAGATGATATGATACTATATGTGGAAAACCCAAAAGGCTCCACTCCAAAACTCCTAGAGCTTGTACAGGAATTCAGTAAAGTGTCAGGATATAAAATCAATGCACAGAAATCAGTTGCATTTCTTTACACCAACAATAAGACAGAAGAAAGAGAAATTAAGGAGTCAATCCCATTTACAATTACACCCAAAACCATAAGATACCTAGGAATAACCCTAACCAAAGAGGCAAAGAATCTATAGTCAGAAAACTATAAGGTACTCATGAAAGAAATTGAGGAAGACACAAAGAAATGGAAAAATATTCCATGCTCCTGGATTGGAAGAATAAATATTGTGAAAATGTCTATGCTACCTAAAGCTATCTACACATTTAATGCAATCCCTATCAAAATCCCATCCAATTTTTTCAAAGAAATGGAACAAATAATCCTAAAATTTATATGGAACCAGAAAAGACCTCGAATAGCCAAAGGAATATTGAAAAAGAAAGCCAAAATTAGTGGCATCACAATTCCAGACTTTAAGCTCTATTACAAAGCTGTCATCATCAAGACAGTATGGTACTGGCACAAAAACAGACACATAAATCAATGGAACAGAATAGAGAGCCCAGAAATAGACCCTCAGCTCTATGGTCAACTAATCTTCAACAAAGCAGGAAAGAATGTCTAATGGAAAAAAGACAGCCTCTTCAACAAATGGTGTTGGGAAAATTGGACAGCAACATGCAGAAAAATGAAATTGGACCATTTCCTTACACCACACATGAAAATAGACTCAAAATGGATGAAGTACCTCAATGTGAGAAAGGATCCATAAGAATCCTTGAGGAGAACACAGGCAGCAACCTCTTTGACCTCAACAACAGCAACTTCTTCCTAGGAACAACGCCAAAGGCAAGGGAATCAAGGGAAAAAATGAACTATTGGGACTTCATCAAGATCAAAAGCTTTTGCACAGCAAAGGAAACAGTCAACAAAACCAAAAGACAACTGACAGAATGGGAGAAGATATTTGCAAATGACATATCAGATAAAGGGCTAGTATCCAAAATCTATAAAGAGTTTAGCAAACTCAACACCCAAAGAACAAATAATCCAATCAAGAAATGGGCAGAGGACATGAACAGACATTTCTACAAGGAAGACATCCAGATGGCCAACAGACATATGAAAAAGTGCTCCACATCACTGGGCATCAGGGAAATACAAATCAAAACCACAATGAGATACCACCTCACAGCAGTCAGAATGGCTAAAATGAACAAGTCAGGAAATGACAGATGCTGGCGAGGATGTGGAGAAAGGGGAACCCTCCTACACTGTTGGTGGGAATACAAGCTGGTGCAACCACTCTGGAAAACAGCATGGAGGTTCCTCAAAAAATTGAAAATAGAGCTACCTTATGACCCAGCAATTGCACTATAGGGTGTTTACCCTAAAGATACAAACGTGGTGATCCGAAGGGGCACGTGCACGTGAATGTTTATAGCAGCAATGTCCACAATAGCCAAACTATGGAAAGAACCTAGATGTCCATCAACAGATGAATGGATAAATAAGTGGTATATATATACAATGGAATACTATGCAGTCATCAAAAGAAATGAAATCTTGCCATTTGCAACAACATGGATGGAACTAGAGGGCATTACGCTTAGTGACATAAGTCAATCGGAGAAAGACAACTATCATATGATCTCCCTGATATGAGGAAGTGGAGATGCAACGGGGGTGGGGGTTAAGTGGGTAGGAAAAGAATAAATGAAAGAAGATGGGATCGGGAGGGAGACAAACCAAAAGAGACTCTTAATGTCATTAAACAAACTGAGGGGGGTGGGGGGGAGAGGTGTTAGGAGAGGGTGGTGGGGTTACTTTATATGTTTAAATAAAAAAACAAAACAAAACAAAAGAAAGTACACATAGTGGAATACTACTTGGCCATCAAAAAGAATGAAACCTTGCCATCTGAAACAACATGGATAGAGATAGAGAGTATTATGCTAAGTGAAATACGTCAGTCAGAGAAAGACAAAAACCATATTATCTCATTCATATGTGAAATTAAGAAACAAGCAAAGAGGAAAAAATGTGTGAGGCAAACCAAGAAACAGATTCTAATTGTAGAGAATGAACTAATGGTTAACAGAAAGGAGATGGGTGGGTAGGTGGGTTAATAGGTGATAAAGTTTAAGGAGTGCACTTGTGATGAGCATTGGGTGTTGTATGGATGTGTTGAATCACTATATTGTGTAGTTGAAGCTAATATTACACTGTATGTTTACTAAGTACAATCTAAATAAAAACCAAAATAATATGGATTGCTAGTAAGCACATTAAAAGAGTTCAACTTTATTATCCATTAAGTAAATGCAACTTAAATCCATGATGAGATATTACTATACATATCTTAAAGTAAAATTAGTAACTATATCAATTTTTGGTTCTTATGTTGGGAAACTGGATCTCTCGTGCATTGTTAGTGGGGATATAAAATTGTACTCTGGAATATAATTTACTAGTTTCATAAAAATCTAAACATATATTTTACCAAATGATCCAGCAATCACACTCCTGGGCATTTATGACAGAGAGTGGAAACTTACATATATACAGAAATCTGTATATGATTTATTATAGTCCAAAACTGGAAATAACCCAAATGTTCTTTAATTGATGTGTGGATAAACAAAATGTGATAAATCCATACAATATAATGTTATACTGCAATAAAAAGTAATTATCTATTTATATAGCCAGCAACCAGGGTGGATCTCAAGGGCATTATGTTGAGTGAAAAAAGGCCAATCTCGAATGGATAAAGAAGATACCACATCTTCTTTATCCATTCGAGATAGGCTTTTTTTCACTCAACAACAACAAAAAAATAATATACACACACACACACACACACACACACACACACAATGGAATACTATGCAGCCATAAAAATGAAATCTTGTCATTTGTAATGACATGGATGTAACTAGAGGGTATTATGCTAAGCAAAATAAGTCAATCAGAGAAAGGCAATTATCATATGATTTCTCTAATAAGAGGAATTTGAGAAGCAGTGTGTCAGGTCATGGGGGAAATGGAGGGAAGAATGAAACAAGATGGGACCAGGAAGAGTGATAAAACCATAAGAGACTCTTAATATCAGGAAACAAACTGAGATTGCTGGAGGGAAGCAGTGTGGGAGGGATAGGGTGGCTGGGTGATGGACATTGGGGATGATATGTGTTATGGTGAGTGCTGTGAATTGTGTAAGACTGATGATTCACAGACCCGTACCCCTGAAACAAATAACACATTATATGTTATTTTTTTAAAAAATCGCATAATGTCACATATTATATGATCCAATTTATATACCACTCTCAAAATAATAAAATTATAGAGATGGAGAATATATTTGTGTTTTTCAGGGGATATGGATGATGACAGGGATAAAGTATGACTATAAAAGAATAGCAGCATGAAAGAGTTCTTTTGCAGTGACAGAAAAATTCTGAATCTTGATTATTATAGTGGTTACATAAATCTATACATAGAATGATGTAATTGAAAAGAACTACACACACACACATACCCAAATACATACAAAGCTGTGCACATGAAAACTGCTAAAATCTGAAGAGCTATAGATGGCACCAATGTCAATATCTTGATTTTGATACTGTATTTTATTAACACAAGATATGATCATTAGGAGGAGCTGTATAAAAAGTATAAGTACTTTTTCTATTATATTTTGCAACTTCCTGTGGATCTATAGTTATTTCAAACCAGGAAGCTTTTTAAAAATACACTAGATGTCGGCTTCTCTCGGCACATTTCCCCCATGCTCCTCTCTCAACTAAGAATTTCAGCTGGCACTTTGCAAGACGGTCCATAATGCCCATCTTTCAGCAGCATCTTGGTCTACTGGACCTATTGGATCAACTACCCACAACTAACTGGCAACTCCTTTCTGAATCTCTTAGTTCATATTCTCAAAACAGCAATTTGATTGGCACACCTCATCTTTTCAAGCTGGGTGATAAAACACACAGGTTGTAGGTCTAGCCTTGGATCAGGTATAATCAGCTATACTCTAAGACGACATAGAACATAGTTAGGCCTCATTTGACCATTCAGCAGGAACTCTAAGTAGAATAGATTTCCCAGAGCAGATATAAGGATGACAGGCAAGAAGGAGCATCTGCAATGCATGTGTGTAGCAGTGACTAGTACATGGTAAGTGTTCAAGAAATTGTCATGATTATTAACAGTAACATTACACCACCTCTCACAGGAAGCCTCCTGGGAACTTTCAAACCTCCGAACATTTTCTACTGCTACTACTGCAGGAATCATCCAATTAAGAAATCAATGAAGTTCCTTCATTCGGGATAGACTTTTAAGGTCTCCTAGGTGTAAGGGACTATACTAGGCACTGGGAAGAGGGATACACAAATGAATCAGGCCCTTATCCTGTCCTCAAGGAGCTCCTGGAATAATGGAAGGGAAAAAGCAACCTGAGCCATGAGAGATCCACTGATAGGGAGCTCTGGGAGATCAGAGAAAGCAAAAACTGTTGTTTATCCATTTGTATTCCTGTCTGCTGGATAACTCCCCTTAGGTGTCCAAAGGCACCTTGAACTAAACATATTTAAAACTCATCTCATCTGCCCCCTCCCAAACCTGTTCCTCTTCGCAGATTCCCTGTCTTGGCAAAATAAGTTCATCCACTCCAGTTGTCCAAGCTTGAAACCTGAGCAGCACCTCTCACAGTATCAGCTGTTGCAATTGCTAAAGTTGTCCCCAAACCTTTGGTGTATGTCTGTCTTACCCCAAAGGTCAGAACTAATAATAAACTTGAGCACTGCTGCAGGATGGAGAAATTAAAA
Source organism: Taxidea taxus jeffersonii (assembly GCA_003697995.1). Lineage (NCBI taxonomy): Eukaryota > Metazoa > Chordata > Mammalia > Carnivora > Mustelidae > Taxidea > Taxidea taxus. The sequence goes on along the minus strand of RCUC01133451.1, from coordinate 6,271 downwards.
CCCACCTGGAGACAGACAAGACCAGGAGTTCACAAGGATTGATTTTGGATTTGGCCTCTGGTGTCAATGAATACAATCCCTTTCAGGAAAGCAGGTCCACTAGAGCCTAAAATATGTTCATACCATTTTCCCAGTTATTCTGAACCTAAATCAATATCCACCCACTCCCACTTCCAAACAGGAAAAGCTCCTAGCACAAAACTATTTCAGGGCTATTTTCTGATGGCAGATAATTAGGCTTAATATCCAACACAAGGAGAAGGGTTAAGTGGATCGTGACACAGTTGTCTGATGGAATATTCTACAACCATTACCAAGGAATGGTGACTGTGGAGATTCTATAGCAACCGGAAAAAATTTGTAACTAAGGATACAAGGACTAGATACTGTAACTAAGGATACAGGACTATGTGTACACTCTGACTGCAACAACATAAAAGCTGTCTGAGCTCAGGGTCTGCTGGTAGACAATTAAAATGTCTTCTCTATTAAAAAAAAAAAAGGCCTTAGGGAGAGTGTGATTGGGTTATGGACATTGGGGAGGGTATGTGCTATGGTGAGTGCTGTGAAGTGTGTAAACCTGGTGATTCACAGACCTGTACCCCTGGAGCTAATAATACATTATATGTTAATAAAAAATAAAAATTTAACCCAAAAAAGGCCAAAACTTTCTTTATGTAAACTATAAACATCTCTGAGCTATGTTTTCCCCGTTTTTTTTCCCCTTTGTCTTCTTCATTCAGTCATCCTAATTATTTACCTTTTTTTATAACAGGCCCTCCATTAAGTGCTGGGGATTCCACAGGTGAATCATCTGTGGTCCTTTTCTCTGAGAGGATAGGGCAGAAAAGGAAAGAAATTAAAAAAAAAAAAAAAGGTTTCAAAACATATGAGTTAGTATGTGTAGCCCACCTGTGGGAGTAGGCAGGCACGGTGACCCCCTGGCGGCAACCCCGACTAGCTACCCTTAGGAGGCGCTAACCTCCTAGGCAGCGGCTTCAGCACTGGATGGTCCAGACCCAGCCTAATTCTCTGCGTCCAAGAGGCCTCCCTATCCCCTCTTCTGGGACTCTCCATCTCTTACTAGGTGTTCGACCCTGGGCTAGGTGCAGATTTATCTGACCCGCGCTACTCTTACTCATGTTCCTGTCCTCCCCCCAAAGTCACTCTCCCGGCTCTTGTCTGCACGATTTCTTCACTCTCACTGGTTCGCATGCGCCCCCACCACTGGCCAATTGGCTGCCTCTGCCACAGTGGGGCGGATATTCAAGCTCGGCACTTCTCCCTTTTCTCTTTCTCCTTTTCTGATGCTTTAAAAAGCGGCAACACCCAACTCATGAGAAATTCAAGCAAACTGGTGGTTTGCTTGACAGAGGAATCCAAGAAAACATGCAAACCCCAAACTCACTACTCCTGGCTTGTTAAAACACAGGTTGTTAAGGCCACCCACTAGCAGAATTTCTGATTCAGTGGATTTGGAATGGGCCTGGATATTTGCCTTTCTAAAAACTTCAGAGTAATGTTGATGCTAACTGGTTTGGGGACCACACTTAACCCTTGACTTAGAAGGGGGAAAAACTTTCAAGAAAGCATTTAGAAACAAGTATAAATCTTGCTAATTTGTTTGCAATAATGAAAAATTAAAAGCATTGCTAGGGAGGGTGATTTGATCAGTTAGAAATGGGCTATATATTTATAGACTGACATGTAAAGATGATGGTGGTGGTGGTGATGGTGACAATGATGATTGAGCACTTACACAGTCCCAGGCATTGTGCTGAGGACTTAATACTCATTTAGTTCTATAGCAATACTCACTGTTATGGACCATAGCTAATTCTATATTTCCAGTCCAGAATTGCCACCAACAATCTTTTCAGTATATGTTTGTGGCCTCATCTAATCAGACCCACACCCAGTCTGGTAAAGGAGACAAAAATACAAGCAAAGGAAGACCGTAAGAGCACAAAGGAATGTATGGGGCAGTTTTCCAGGAGGAGTTAGAACCTAAAATGCAGGTAAGAGTTTGCCAAAGAGAAGGAAAAGGCCATCTCAGACAAAATGAGTTAGTGGCAAAACCTCCCATTCCAAGTTTAGGACTTCAAATGCCCAACAACACTTTAAAACATTGTGAGGTAACATCAAATGCTGGCAAGAATTTAGAGCAACAAGAACTCTCAGTCATTGCTGGTAGGAATGCAAAATGATACAGCCACTTTGGAAGACAGTTTGGTGCTTTCTTATAAAACTAAACATGCTTGGGGCACCTAGGTGGCTAAGAGGTTAAGCATTTGCCTTCAGATCAGGTCCTGATCCCAGGGTCCTGAGATTCAGCCCCGAGTCAGGCTCCCTGCTGAGCAAGGAGCCTGCTTTTCACTCTTCTCCCCCCACCGCGCCAGTCCTGCTCTCACTCTCTAGCTCTCTCTCAAATAAATAAATAAAATCTTAAAAAAAAAACAACTAAACATGCTCTTACCATATGATCCAGTAATCCCATTCATTGGTATTACCCAAAGGAATTGAAAACTCATGTCCACTAGCAAAGACTCTTTTTTTGGCCAGACTTTAGTTAGGCATCCCTGAACCCTCTGCCCAACAAAGCCTGTGCATGTAATTCCTTGTATAATCCAGTTTTAGCAAGAATCCTGCTCAGTTAGGTTAGTGAGAATCCCCCAACTTTGCTGTCTGATCAAATACCTCATCCCCACTATCCCCCAGGTGATGTCTGATCACCCCTGCCTGCCTTCAGCAAGAATCCTATGAGGTGAGTTCAGCCAGAATCCTTCCAGACTTGATGTCCCTTAGTGATTCTCCATCCACCAATGCCCCCCCAGTGTCCATTTGCTCCTTAATCATAAATCCCCTCTTCTATTTGTATTCAGAATTGAGCCTAGTTCTATACTGGCATCTATCTTCCCCTATTACAATAACTTATTAAATAAAATCTATCTTTACCACTTTAATTTCTGTCCGGCTCTGGTTCTCTTTAACAGTTTTTGGTGCCACAACTGGGTTCTGGATCAGAACTACTATCAAACCCTTGGATGGGATAACCAAGCCTCCCGGCTCCCACCAAAGACTTTTTTCTCCAGTCTTCTTGTTCATTTGGGTATCCAGTAGTGAATCTGACTCTATCCAAATCCAGTGCTCCAGATAAAGGGTCCACTGAATCACAGTGAGGATAGATTTTGATTCTTAAGATTCTGAGTATACTCTAAAAGCTGGGTTGACGTTCCAGACAAGCAGAAGCCAGGTAGAGTTCCAGGTTTCCCTGTTTGTAATAATTGGTTTAGAAACCCAGCAAACAACTATTTCTAAGTATCTGGGTTAGAATCCCAGGAAAACAGAGGCTGGATTAGAATCTCAAGTTTCTCTGTTCATAAGTGTGGAGTTATTACCACTAATCAATAACATCAGAGTTTCTTAATTGCTGACTAAATGCTTCACCATAATGGCCCTATAATACCTGAAAAAACTTGGCAAAACCTTACTTGAAACCTCTCTTGAGCTACAAGTGCCCCTCTGGGCCTCCTAGGATATGACCAAATTACTTCACCTCTAGGGAATACTAGAGGGAAAAGGAACAAGAATGTCAGATGCACAATGGTCTGCCTTTCTTTCTTGGTATGGAACCCCCCCCCCAAAAAAAAGGCTAAATAATTCAAAACTCAATCAAACTATTGAGATTCTTAAACAATGTCTTCAGAAAATTTTTTCTGACCCAGCAAACTCCCTATCATCCTCCACAACACCCTCCTATTCCTCTCCTAGCTCTCCTTTATATCTTCCTTTCCCAGCCCCTAAATTCCTTGTAACTGTAAGGATGAAGATGAAGTGAACCTTCATCTCCTATAGATGAAGCCCAGGATGCAGCCAGTACTTGTTCTCCAGTGAGAACAACATAAGACATAGCATTTAAATGTTGGTCTTTGTCCAGAATACATGTCATCATCAAGAACTTTGCTGACCCAGGGTGCCTAGGTGGCTCAGGGGGTTAAGCCTCTGCCTTCAGCTCAGATCATGATCCCAGGGTCCTGGGATCGAGCCCCACATTGGGCTCTCTGCTCAGCAGGGAGCCTGCTTCCCTCCCCCCACCCTGCCTGCTTCTCTGCCTACTTGTGATCCCTGTCTGTCAAATAAATAAAAATCTTAAAAAAAAAAAAGGATTTTCCTGACCCTCAGAAAGAAAGGAAAAGACTTACAGAATTTAGAATGGTTCTGGGAGCATAGTCTCCATGATTCCCCGATTTATGTCACTTTTATTCACCCATTGGTCAGTCCTGGATTTGCCTCCCTTTGGTTTGAAAAGGCCAAATGGAACATCATTCCTGAAGCCTTTCAAGGGTCTCAGACAGCCCTGTGATTCCTGTAAGAAAAAAAAAAATTACTAGGAGCCATTCCTCAGGTCTAGTCCACCACAGTTGATCAGTCATGTATTCAAAGTTGTAAACAATAAAGAGATAAAATATTTGCTAACTATAGCCATCCACTAAAAACTAGATGTAAAGAATGTTTGGGGCTGGAACTCACTTCCAAAATAGCCTCTAATCTGGCCACGAACTTTATAAATGGTTTCAGACTGGAATTCAGTGACACATTACAGAGAAAAAGAACATTAACTGGCAAATGCAAACATGTATAAGTTCCAGATATTAGCCCAGCATTATGAAGATAGTATTTTTTTTAAAAAATGGAAAATACACAACACAAACTTATGGTATTGCAGTTAAAACAACTGAAAGACCTGATTAAATTTAATATATTACAAGCCCCCAAATCATGTTCTCCCATTGATCAGGACACTTACCAACCTTGTAAGGTAAAAAAAAAAGGACACTAGGACCTTCAGAGACAAGAGGAAGCTCAGGTCCCTTCCTCACCAGAAAATTATTGACTCTCCTCTAGGAAGGTAAATGTCCAATGCCCTCAACTGTGATTAAACTCGAAAGGGGAAATAACCCTGCAAGTGTAAGGGTGCCCCAACACATTTCTTACTGAGACCAGTGCAATCCATTCTACTTTTAATACTTCCTTGCTTCTTTTCAAGTTATATTATAAAGCTGTAGTAATTAAAATAATATGGTACTAGTCAGATAAAGACAAATACCATAAGATTTCACTCATATGTGGAATTTAAGAAACAAAAGAAACAATCATCAGGGAGAAAAAGAGGCACACCAAGAAACAGACTCTTAACTATAGAGAACAAACTGCTGGTTACCAGAGGGAAGGTGGTGGAGGATGAGTGAAATAGGTGATGGGGATTAAGAAGAGGCCTTGTCATGATGAGCACCAGCTGATGCATGGAATTGTTGAATCACTATATAGTACACCTGAAACTAACATAACACTCTGAGAATTAACACTCTGGAATTAAAATTTTTTTAAAGTATTAATCCATTAAAAAATATTTCCTTGTTTCTTGCTACCATTGTTTAGAGTCACCAAACTTCATCAGTAGTGGGTTTTGATGAGCCACTTCATGATTTGTCTCTATCTCAGTTCCTCATTATTTCTATGAGACTTGTTAAAGCTCAACACAACTTCTCAGTTGTACCACTCTAGTAAGCCTGTTAGGAAGGAATATTCTCATGAATTTGGGTATAAAACTTCATTATGCTCCCAGAGGATTCCTTCTACAGGCCCCTGGCTGTGTTCACTAATGGCTTTGTCCAACTTCCCTGAGTCCTTTTGCCCCTTCAACCTAATACCTATTTCACTGAAGACTTAAGTCAACTATTAGAATTCCCTCTTCTTTATGGGCAAAAAACACCACCAGTATTGGGAACATATGGCATGCAGAACTTTTTTTATTAATATATAATGTATTATTTATTTCAAGGGTGACATGCAGAACTTCTAAAGGTAAAATAGATTCTTCGGTGACCCTCCCCAGAATTCCCCAATATCATTTAAAGCCAGTAAGACTTGAGAAGTTCTGCTCAATAATCCAAATCTTACTACACAAAAACTTCTAGTCCCCACTTCTAGTCTGTGCAATACTCCGATTTTGTCCAAAAAAGAGGGTGAGGGTTGGGGAGGTTATTGGTTAGTCCAAGATCCAAGAACTAGCCATAAATTTGTCAAACCAAGACCCTTGGTGCCCATTCCTAACTATATCCTGTCTGCTGTCCCTTCCAACACCCAATATTCCATAGGCGTCTATACAAATATTCTACTTTTTCTAGTATTTCTCTTCATAAGGAATCCCAATACTTATTTGCCTTCACCTGGACTATTACATCCACGGATTTACTGAGTCCCCTACCTA